>KQ987301.1:19451-45129 GCA_001598015.1 Dorcoceras hygrometricum
ATTGTTTCTAGCATTCGAGCAGCTCAGAGGACCGATCCGTCAATCCACGAGTTGAAGATGAAAGTCAGGGCTGGCGAACTTGAGGACTATTCTGTCTCGTCCGATGGTTGTTTGCGTTTTCGGGGCAGGTTGGTTGTGCCCAATTTGATTGATTTGAAGGAGGATATCCTTCGTGAGGTGCATTGCAGCAGACATAGTGTTCATCCTGGTGCACGGAAGATGTACCATGCTTTGAAGCCGCACTTTTGGTGGGCTGGCCTGAAGAGTGACGTTGCTGGTTTCGTTGCTCGTTGTTTGAAATTCCAGATGGTAAAGGCCGAAAGGATGAGACCTGGTGGTCTGTTGCAGAGTTTAGAGGTGCCTAAATGGAATTGGTAGAACATTGCTATGGATTTCGTGACGCATCTGCCTCGTTCCAGCCGAGGATGCGATGCTATTTGGATAGTTGTAGACCGTTTGTCGAAGTCTGCACACTTCATTCCCTATGGTATGACCATCTCGTTGAAGAATATGGTGAAGCTGTACGTTGATTTTGTTGTTAGATTGCATGGTGTGCCCGTTTCGATCGTTTCTGACCGAGATCCGAGGTTTACTTCCAGGTTTTGGAAGAGTTTGCAAGCAGCTTTGGGCACCAGATTGGCGATGAGTACCGCGTATCACCCCCAGACAGAAGGCCAATCTGAGCGAACTATCCAGACGTTTGAGGATATGTTGCGAGCTGTTGTGCTGGATTTTGGAGGTGGTTGGCCGGATGCGCTGTCTTTGGTCGAGTTTTCGTATAATAACAACTACCAAGTGACGATTGGCATGGTGCCTTTCGAGGCTTTGTATGGCCGCAAGTGCAGATCGCCAGTGTGTTGGGAAGAAGTGGGGGAGAAGCAGCTATCTTCCCCGGACTTTGTGCAGCAAATTAAAGATCATGTCGATCTAATTAGACAGCGGATGAAAGCTGCCCAGGATCTCCAAGCCAGTTATGTGAATAAGAGGCGTCGACCTCTTGCGTTTCAGGTTGGGGATCGTGTATTTCTCAAGGTTTCTCCGTTTCGTAGTGTGATGCGCTTTGGACTCAAGGGAAAGTTAGCCCCTCGTTACGTTGGTCCGTATGAAATTGTAGAGAGGATTGGCTCTTTAGCATATCGGTTGGCTCCAAGGGAAAGTTATCACCGGAGTTATCTTTGCTCCATGATGTGTTTCATGTTTCCATGTTGAGGAAGTACGAGCCAGATCCGTCTCATGTGCTTAAAACTGACGAGGTAGAGCTAGATCAGTCATGTTGTTTGATTTCGGGGACGAAATCCTTTTTAGTGGGGGAGAGTTGTGAGACCTGGAATTATTAATTACGATTGATTGTTGGAATTGATCGGTTGTTTAGATATTTTGTGGTTTATAATCTCTGTTTCGATGTGGAGTTGTAGTTTTTGGGTCGTTTTCCCTCCTTAGAACAATTCTGGAGATTTTCGTAATTTTGGGTTTAGAGGTATCTGCTGGTAGCAGATTTGATGACGTCATGCTATATGTTGGCATCGAAGTCGCTGACGTAAGCTTTACTGTTGGTTGTTTAGCGCGTTTTGTATCGCGGGGGATTGATACGCTGTCGTATTGAGGTTGGCAAGGTCTGTCAGCAGGTGGTGTTGTTAGCGTAACGTTGTGCGAGATCTGGCTACAGCAACGCTTACGTCGATTTCAGCAGGAGCGCGCTATAGGATATCGAAACGGTGACATTTTGGAAAGCAACGGTTGATTGATATCTGTCAGCAGATAGTTCCTGTAGCGGGTATAAGACGTCGTCGTTTGGGTTAGTAGATGCGACGTCGTTTTGAGGACCCAGTCGTTGGCTTGTTATCGCTTTTGGTTGTAGCGCCCAGCTGCTGGAAGATAGGATGACGTATCCTATGCGACGCCGTTTCATTTAGTTGAAACGCTGCGTTTTGGTATTGCGTTATTCCAACAAGTCGATGGTTTTTGTGACCTGCTACTGGCAGATATGCTGACGTGTGCTATGCGACGTCGTTTGGGTTAGTTGCGGCGACGCCGTTTTGATTTGTATTAGAGGGCCTTTGCTATCGTTGCTGCTGGCAGCAACAGGTTGTTTGTTGAGGAGAATGCGTCGACTGATTTTGTCGGTGGGTTGTTTTTAAGAATTCAGCAGTGGTGGGAATTATATATGGAAGACTTGGTCTTCGAATTGTGATATCAGTTCCCATACATAGAAAATTTCCAGCCTTTCGTTCTCTGTTTCTTGAACCCTCGACTACTGTTCACCGTAAGCTTCTCCGGAAGATTCCCGTCGATTCCGGCCACCATTTTTCACGTTCGAGGTAGCGTTGGATTCCTCTTGGAAAGCTCTTTCATCTCGTACCCATTTTGGAAGCTATAGTTGGCTGGATTGAAAGCTCGAAGCTTCTATTTTCTTTCGTGCGTTTCGTAGTTGCAGGTAGCTTTTCGATTTAACTTTGAAATCTTGTTCCCAGCCTTGTATTAAGCTTCCTGTTGAGTTTTTTGGGTAGTATTTAGCATTGGTTATAGGTATGATATTCTGGCCGTGAGTTTTTGTGGGATGCCGTGAGATTTGTAGCATTTCTCTGAAATTTTTGTACCGTGTATTTTGGCAGATTTGTGCAGGCCGTGACTTGCTACGTTCTTTGAGGAAATTAAGGTACGGGTTTAGCTTGTAAATGCACCGTAGGCATGGCTTGGATAAAATGGTAGTTGCTGGTCTGTTGGCTGCCATGTGTTGATGCTTTGTGAGGCACTGTTTTTATAAGATGGCTGTGTTTATTGTGTTGTGCATTGGCTATTGCGCATATGATTATGCTTGTTATTGTCCAGCATGTTGCATACACAAATTAGCATCTCATTTCAGCTTTTTGCAGCCATTGCTTCGTTGTTCTTGTATGTTTCTTACCAGGATGCGAGGGCGAGCGGCAATACCGCACTCTCATCTCCCTGCTGGGTTATGTTAGCCCCTATGCGCCGAGTGGTTAACTACCACAGTTCATAGATTGAGCAACCGCAGGTCGAGTTGTTTGATGCATCTGGTATTCGTATGTTTCTTACCAGGATGCGAGGGCGAGCGGCAATACCGCACTCTCATCTCCCTGCTGGGTTATGTTAGCCCCTATGCGCCGAGTGGTTAACTACCACAGTTCATAGATTGAGCAACCGCAGGTCGAGTTGTTTGATGCATCTGGTATTCGGGTGTTGTGTCCCGGCGAGTGGTTCATTACCACACTTGGAACACACCCAGTGGCCATCGTTGTTGCAGATTCAGTTGAGCTGTGCACAGCGTTCCTTGACTTCCCTTTAGATTGGAGTCATTCGTTGTTGTCCAGAATCCCATGCATAGCATCTGCATTTTATTCTTGCTGTTGATTTATAGTTGCTCTCCGTACTGGGGTTTGACCCAATGTCCCTCTAGGGCTTGGTTTGTTTGTTGCCTGTTGTGTTGTCCAGGTCATACAGCTGGTCGAGGAGGTAACCCAGCTGGCGGTGCCCCAGGAGGTGGTTGAGTGTCCCAGTAGCGTATAGCATATATGTACGTATCAGTCTAGTAGCCGGGGAGATGCCCTGTGCTTCGTTGTTGTATTCTGATGAGGAGTTTGATACTTTTATTTGTATTGATGTTATACTTGCTGTTGTTGGTTTGTAAACTGGGAACTTATTTTGTGTATCGTTCTATTTTAAATTATATGTTTTAAACCGTCGGGCCTAAAAGCAAAAATTTTACGCACTTTTTGTTAAGCTTCCGCATGTGTTTGGGTTTTTACTCTATTGTGAGCACGCGGCCTGACATTTTGCATTGTAGTGATATCAGTTGTTGCATTTGCATACATGCATATTGTTGTCGAGCCCTGTTTTGCTAGCTATGCCTGTTCTGTTGAATTGTGAGTACCAGGATGCTATGTTCAAGGACGAGCGGGTAGTTCCCGTATACCTTGGAGCCGAGCGGGTAACTCCCGTACCTCAATCTCCTTGCTGGGTTTGTTAGCTGCTATGAGCGGAGTTGGTAGCTCCCACATCTCATGAGTGAGCAACAGCAGGTGGAGCTAGTTGTTAGCATCTGGTATGGTGTACTGGTGATGAGTGGGTAGCTCCCATGTGCTCAGTATACCCGTGGCAACTACTGATTGTTCCTTTGATCAGATCTTGTTGTTGAGCTGTTGTTGTGATTCTTTGACTCCTTGCTTTCGGTTGTAGCCTTGATCCCTTGCATAGCATTTGCATATTTATCTGTGTTTTCCTTGTGCTGTTTATTGCTGCTCTCCGTACTGGGGTTTGACCCCAAGGTCCCTCTGGGGCTGGTGTTGTTGCCTGTGTATTGTTTTCAGGTTTCCCAGGTTTCTCTACTGGTCGTGGTTTTGACCCAGCTGGAGGTGCCCTAGGAAGTGGATAGAGTGTCCCAGTTAACTTATAGCATATATGTACTAGTACTGTTAGCCGGGGAATGCCATGTGCTTGTGAGATTGTGTTATCCGTTGTAGTACTGGTATTTGTGTTTGTACAAATGTTGTACTGTTGTACCGAGTGTTTGTAAAATACTAGGATTACTTTGAGTATTGTTTATTTTAAATTATATGTTTTAAACCGTCAGGCCTAAAGCGAAAATTCTAAGCCACTTTTTGTATGCTTCCCCTATGTTTGCATGGTTTAACTCTGAGTAGAGCACGAGGCCTGACAACACAGCTCACAGCCATGAGGTTTACAGCCTCCTCAAGCCTGAAACGCAGCTACACAACACACTCGTAAAGGCTACAACGGCCCAGAATATAAACAGCTCAGGCACAACATGCATAATCCAGTTCAACACACGCACAAACGGCATAGCTATCCAGCACCCGCGTAAGCTAGAAAGCAGCTCAGGCAGTATACACGACATGAGAAAGCAGCTCGGCAACACGGCACGAGCGTAACAAGTTACAACATACCTACAATCAGGATACGGCCTCACAGCCCATAGCCCCTGTGATTACATGCTTAACTTAAAGATTTAATTACAAGCTCCAAATTCGTACCTGCTCAAGTCTTACCAACTGCCTCACAAAGCTCACGGCAGAACAGAGAACACACAAGAATTGCACATAACAGGTCGCACTTGCTCCTCACTGCTACTACCAGGAGCAACTCGAGTGCTAACAGCTCGCAGAGATCAACAACGGATCTTAAAGCACCCAGCAACCTAAAACAACAAACACAGACAACAGACTAGCCCATTACTCCACAAGAAACAACTCTGAGCAGAACCCGGAACAGACCCGCAAGCTAACAAACCCCAGGTTACAACGTCCAGCTCGGGTCTACTCTACAACTAACGAAACTAGTCTTAAAGTGAATCCCAGAACAAGTAAAAACACTTACAGTTCATGGTTAATAGCTCGGGAGAAACAACGCAGCTGAGAGAAGAATTGACAGCGCACACTCTACTTGTTCGCATTTCCTCCTCCGACCATCTCCGGCCACGATACTGATAGGGAAATGACAGGTTTGAAAAGGGGTTTCCAATGGTACCAATCTTGACCAAAGCTGGTTGGCTGAACTCCGGCAATCGGGAAATAATGGTACGGGTGAACACTAAAATCAAGGGTTCGGGAGAGGTAGCTTCTCGAACACACCAGAGTTGTTAAAATACCTGAGGTCAAAAAATAACTATGTCTCGGGGCAACTACTGCTACTTATACTGCCAAATGCCCGGTCTAATCTACAGTTCCTACAGAAAATCTTAGACCGCTACTGCTCCAGCTTAGGCATTTACGCATAACAGATCACGCGTACACAGTAGCACAGGTTCTCGGTAGTTTACACCCTCACCGCTCCAACAGATCACATCAGCTCAGCTCAGATTGGGTTACGCACTCCGACCAGCTTAGGGCATCCAGCACAACTCCCGATCTTCAGAACAGTACGCACCACATACCTCGACAGCCCAGCTCACACAGCTAAGCGCAGATCTCAAAGCTGACGACAACTAGTACAAACAAAACAGGACTCTCACACTAACAACTTACGTGTACCAACAGATCTCGCCTATGGCACAGTTCTTGTGCACGCAAATTTTGCTCCAACAGCTCAGGAGAGTTAGACTAACTCCTCCCTGATCTGACCAATGAACATAGCTCACAACTGCTGCAGTAGTCACAGTCCAGACTAGTTTATGCACCTGGTCAGCTCACGCGAGACCAACAGCCCTCGCACAACCTTCTCTTTGCTATCAGCTTCCGTCTAAGCTGATCGACCCAACAGCATAGAATAAGTTCCCAAATCTAACTACTCTGCCTAGAAGGCTGCGTAAGTTCCAAAGTCGAGCCCAGCTTACGGTTTGCTACTCAACCGCTAACAGCTCAGAGATGCTAGCTTTGCTTATGCTTCAGCTTCTAACAGCTTACGCTACACAGCGCCTCGCAAAGTTGTTCACTTATAAGTGGATCTTCTCAAGATAGTCCGTGATAGGAAACGAATATAACGTCCAGAGAAACAATTCAACCCGGATTTGTTTCATGCAGATTAGCTTAAAAAAAAACTGCAGAATTACTAAGCTAATAGCTACAATGCTGTTATGCCCATAACAGCTCACAACAAAACAAAGCGGATCATAACGCACACTGCCAAGGACGGATCATTAACAAGCATACAACCAGTTACGAACTGGATTCAACTAGACCCGATCAGGAAAGTAACATAGCGCAAAGAAACAACAACCATCGTGGATGAGGCTCCTCTATACTCATCACAACTGCCGTTTCTAAAGAATCCTCTTCTCACCCTGTGCTTCGCCACTGCACCATAACCCAAAGTATGGTCTTAATCATCTACTGTTTCTCCTCTCTATCCAGAAATCTCGCTGGACAATCACGGCCGCTCGTGGTCTCGTCCAGCCCTCTTCATCATTCATCAACACAAAGGAAAGATCTGGCTCGCATTCCCTTGGTTGAAACATGAAACACACTATGCGTCCACAAACACTTAGCCGGAATTCAATCAGTACGCCAAAGATCCAGTCCGCTTACAAACTCTCACACAGACTGATGAATTTAGGAGCTAACCTACCCCTTAGAAACACAAACTGGCTCGTCTATATCGCAAAGTCTTCGTGATGGATCGAATCAGATCCTCTTGGTCCTTCACGTGCTGCACAATTTCGGTGAAGATCGTTGATTCTTATCAACTTTTTCCAGTTGGTAGAGTGATCTGCACTTCCGTTCGGGCCAAAAATCTGAAAGGATGTCATCCAAACAGCAGTTGGTAGCTAGATCAACACAAAACCACCACCAAGATCAGAAATTCCTATCAACTAATAGCGTAAATCATCGCTAGTACTCGCAGCATACCCTGCAATCTCGCTACAGGGTTGACGTATCGCCTCGTCATCTTCTTCAAGGAAGACCTGTCCCACCGCAGGAACAGTGATCAAGAATATCCAGAAACTGAGGGTGGGAAGACTTTTCAAACCACGAAGGACCAGGCTGCTGAAACTGCCTAAACTGAGGCCCAACCTCTGATGCTGAACAGGAAAAGCAGAACGACCTCTAGACGATCCACCTTGATCCTGTGGTGGAGCTGCGGTATGATGCGATCCATAAAAAGGACACACTCTGGCAAAGTGTCCATACTGACCACAAACATTACAAGAACCCTGCACACCTACACACTGCTCTGTAGGGTGCTTTCCACCACACTGTCCACAATACTCAACCTTGGTACCACCGCTGCTGAAGCTACCAGAACCAGAAGAACTATAACCAGCTTCTTCTTGAACTGCATACCACGAGGCCTAAACCTCTGATGACCAAACTGTTGGGCTACCTATTGCTGCTGTTGGGGTGACTGAGACGACTGCACAGACTGGGAAGGTTGCGCTCGCTGAACCACTGGACGACTACTCTGCGCCACCTACGGCCTACCATGAGACCGACGGTTCCTCAACCTTCCTCAATATCGATCGCACTGTCCACCGCATCTGCATAGCTCTTCGGCGAGCTAGCCCAAACCAAGGAATACAACTCCTCGTTCAACCCCTCAAGAAATCTAGTTCTCTTCGCTCTCTCCAGACCAGAAACATGCGGCACGTATGCAAGAAGGGAAGAAAACCTACGAGCATACTCCGTGATAGGAAACGAATATAACGTCCAGAGAAACAATTCAACCCGGATTTGTTTCATGCAGATTAGCTTAAAAAAAAAACTGCAGAATTACTAAGCTAATAGCTACAATGCTGTTATGCCCATAACAGCTCACAACAAAACAAAGCGGATCATAACGCACACTGCCAAGGACGGATCATTAACAAGCATACAACCAGTTACGAACTGGATTCAACTAGACCCGATCAGGAAAGTAAAATAGCGCAAAGAAACAACAACCATCGTGGATGAGGCTACTCTATACTCATCACAACTGCCGTTTCTAAAAATCCCCTTCTCACCCTGTGCTTCGCCACTGCACCATAACCCAAAGTATGGTCTTAATCATCTACTGTTTCTCCTCTCTATCCAGAAATCACAATGGACAATCACCAACAGTTCAGGGTTGGGTCTGGCTCACTTCATTTGATCGATTATATAGGGCTTCCAACTTCAGCACACAAATGTACCAGTCAGTCCTATCCATGGTCCTACTGTCCGCATCAATCTGGTACTCGAAGAAGAAGACGCATCTAAGGCATAGATCATGAAACCAACATTCTCAAGCGATAACAGGCTAAACATCTCCATCGCAGAGACTAAAGGAATCTTCAACTGGGAATCTTGGCCGTAGAAATTCCATTTCTCACCAGACTGGGGCCTTAATCGCACAACGCCATGGAAACAATCCACAGTGGCCCTGTAACTAGACAACACGTCCATTCCCACTATATAGTCGAAATCCCACATCACTATCCTGATCAGGTTGGCTAACAACACACTCTCGCCAAACCTAAGAACACCATTCAACAAAATCTTCTGGGAGAACAGGCTCGCACCGGCAGGAGTCGCAACAGATACAATATCACACAAAGGAGTGATATGCAAACCATGCTCAACCACAAATGCATCAGAAATAAAAGAATGCGACGCTCCTGTATCAAACAACACACGCACAGGAAAATAAAAAACAAAGCAAGTACCTTGGATAATCCAGCCGCCCGGTGTGCCTTCCGCTTGCTCCCTGGTCATGGCGTTCACTTGGGCAAACTGAGGTCCAGAAAACTGAGGGTGGGAAGACTTTTCAAACCGCGAAGGACCAGGCTGCTGAAACTGCCTAAACTGAGGCTCCCCCAACCTCTGATGCTGAACAGGAAAAGCAGAACGACCTCTACACGATCCACCTTGATCCTGTGGTGGAGCTGCGGTATGATGCAATCCATAAAAAGGACACACTCTGGCAAAGTGTCCATACTGACCACAAACATTACAAGAACCCTGCACACCTACACACTGCTCTGTAGGGTGCTTTCCACCACACTGTCCACAATACTCAACCTTGGTACCACCGCTGCTGAAGCTACCAGAACCAGAAGAACTATAACCAGCTTCTTCTTGAACTGCATACCACGAGGCCTAAACCTCTGATGACCAAACTGTTGGGCTACCTATTGCTGCTGTTGGGGTGACTGAGACGACTGCACAGACGGGGAAGGTTGCGCTCCCTGAACCACTGGACGACTACTCTGCGCCACCTACGGCCTACCATGAGACCGACGGTTCCTCAACCTTCCTCAATATCGATCGCACTGTCCACCGCATCTGCATAGCTCTTCGGCGAGCTAGCCCAAACCAAGGAATACAACTCCTCGTTCAACCCCTCAAGAAATCTAGTTCTCTTCGCTCTCTCCAGACCAGAAACATGCGGCACGTATGCAAGAAGGGAAGAAAACCTACGAGCATACTCTCTAGCAGACATACTGCCCTGCTCCATGTTTCGAACTCACGCTCACGAGCGTTCACGTAGGACTCCGGGACATACTCCTGACTGAAAGCAACGCAAAAACTGTCCCATGTAATCCCTACTCCAGTCTCTTCCAAATTCCTCGAAGCGCCTCTACACCAACGCTCCGCACCTTTCCTCAATTGGAAAGTAGCCAGACTCAACTTGAGATCATCATCATACTGCACACGGTTAAACAAACCCGTGACATGCTGCAACCACGAATCTGCATCGGCAGTAGACTCATCCCCATTGAAAACCTGAGGGTTCATAGGCTGAAACCTCGCCATGACAAGCTCCATGTCATTCACACGAGCAGCCAACTCGTCAACCTCATCCTCGGCGTGCCTACCGCGACCACAACGGGGAAAACTACGCTGATCACCTTCTGTCTGACCTTCAGACTCTTCCGAAATCTGCCTTCTACATCTACCCCTACGTCTAGGCATCATCTAAGAAACACTAAGAGGGTAAGATCACAACAAAACTAATACAGCACAAGCAATTGCAGCAAATAGATCACATAACCAAGCACATGCAACAAACAACATTGTGCCTAGACTCAAGTGTGATCAACAAAAATCGAGCTTATCCCATCTTAAGCTCTGATACCAAAAATGTCAGGCCTCGTACTCTACTCAGAGTTAAACCACGCAAACATAGCGGAAGCATACAAAAAGTGCCTTAAAATTTTTGCTTTAGGCCTAACCGTTTAAAACATATAATTTAAAATACACAATAGTAAAAGTAATCCCAGTATTTTACAAACACTCGGTACAACAGTACAAACACAAATACCAGTACTACAATGGATAACACAATCCCACAAGCATAGGGCATTCCCCGGCTAACAGTACTAGTACATATATGCTATACGCTAACTGGGACACTCTATCCACCTCCTGGGGCACCTCCAGCTGGGTCAAAGCTCCACCTACTGTTGCTCACTCATGAGATGTGGGAGCTACGCACTCCGCTCATAGCAGCTAACAAACCTAGCAGGGAGATTGAGGTACGAGAGTTACCCGCTCGCCTCCAAGGTAAGCGGGAACTACCCGCTCGTCCTTGAACATAGCATCCTGGTACTCACAACTCAAAAGAACAGACATAGCTAGCAAAACAGGGCTCGACAGCAATATGCGTGTACGCAAATGCAACAGCTGATATCAATACAATGCAATGATAACAGCACGGAGCACACACACAGCAAAGCATATACTCCATGCTCAATCCTAAGCTGTAAACAAGCTCACATCCGTACCTCAAGTCTTCTGACCTATAATTACAACAAAGCAGATTGCCACAATGACGCAGATCCACCACCTGCTCAATGGCAACACAACAACTGCTCAAAGACCGAAGCACAGAAAAGCAATAGTTGGGAGTTACAACTCGACCAGCACTATCCTACCTCACCAAACACCACAGAAGGATCTAACAAGCTTAAAGGCAGGAACTGAACTTAGCCCAAAAAGCTAGGAGCGAAATCCGACGCTTATGCCAATAGACTACACAAGGGAGATGTCTTCGCACACCTCACCAGCTTCAAGCAAGCGTTTGAAAACAATATCCAAACGTAGCGTCTCAGCAAGAGGAGTCCAATGCTACCACTCTCGCTCTCATCGGAGCTGCCTACCGCCGTAAATCAAAGAATAAGGTTCGGTGAACAGTAGCTAGGGTATCGCGACCGAATTTGGCAATCCGGAAATATTCTAAGTGTCGGGAACAATAATAGAGAAAAAGGCCAGGCTCCCTATTAAATCTCACTTCTGACAGAAACTGGAAATAGATCCACCGACAACTTAAGCTATCGCAACTGATATTCTCGCTCGCAAACCAGATCTTGCAACAGATCTCACTAAGCCAAAACAGCGATCGTTACTTACTCAAACGATGTCGCAGAGAACTACTGTCGCAACTGGACACGTCACCCGCTACTCACTGCTGAATAATAACCAACATTTGATAGCAACGCTACAACAGATCTTTCAAACAGCTAACGCTAACGTAACTCACAGCTGATTCTTCATCACTAACCACAAAACGTTGTCTTTCCAACTAATCCAAACGATGACGTAGAACTACTCACTGCTGAAACACGCTAGCACACTCGCTACTGCTCAGCGACTGCTGATCTCGCTACGACTGCTGAAAAAACCACTCAGCGATAGCTGCTGACGTCACCACTGCTGAACGCCAACATTCAGCGATGACCTGCGCTAAATACTGAACAGCATCCACGAAAGAACTCAACTAACCAAAGCTGTTCCAAGAACAAATAGAACCCGATAGCTTCTCCAAGCTCATCAACTCAAAGCTGATCTCTACAAAACCCGATTAATTAACTCAATTAATCTTGTCAGCTTTCGGGTCTCACATGTGTGATAAGCCTAGATTGTTCTGTTTTGGCATGCGTTTGATTTTAAATCTGTTTTTCTTATGCTATTCTTGTTTTGTGAGGATTGAGATTCGAAAATTTTTATTAATCGAGAGTTAATTGATTTTCGAATTTTAGATTTTGGTTTATAGTTGTTCAGCTTTGAGTAGCTAGGCGTTATCGAGAGAAATATGTGTAGAATTTGGAGTTGATTCACGAGTCTTTCGATAAGAGATGTGATTCCAGTAGTGATTCAGACTTGAGGATCATCGCTGGAATAAGATGAGCCAACAGCGTCTTTGCGCGGGAATTTGTGAGCATTCAGATGTGAGTACTCAGCAGTGGCGTGATTCAGATGTAAACACTAGCCAACGATGCTATGTAGCTAGAGAGCGCTGATATGAGAGTAGCGAGAGACATCTGTTAGCGTTAGCGCGTGGATGTGAGAAGCTGCCACGTGTTGGTCAACACATCTGAGTTGACTGCTGATGTTGCTAGCGAGGGAGAGATCTATTCAGATGTTGCTAGCGAAGGAGAGATCTGTTCAGATGTTGCTAGCGAGAGATATCTGTTCCAGCTGTTGAAGCTCTGCTACTTCGTTTTGATTAGTTAACGCGACGTCTTTTGCTGTTGTGCATTTGAGGAAGGTAGCGAAGTCTGATTCGTGACAGCTGAGCCAACTGTGAGTTAGCGCTGGATTCAGAAGTGAGGATTCCTGCTGTAGTGCAAGATGGGATCTGAGTTGATAAGAACAGAAGCTGGATTCGAGGATTTAAATACAAGTGTTGAGACAGTTAGCATATTTTCGAACCCGACATTTCCTATATCCTTCCCCGATACCCTCGAAACCCTTACTGTTCATCGAGCATTATTTCTCCGATTTACCGTCGATTTCCGCCGTTGTTTGGAGCAAGACCGGTGGCACTGAACTCGTCTTTCTTAGATCATTCGATTGTTACCAGTTAGGTGACCTGATTCGACGCATAGGAGGATCACGAAGGAATCTCAGTGTGAATTATGCGAAAGTTGACTCAAGAATTCCTTAGTTCGTTTGAGCTTCTGGGTAAGTGTTCCTTACTGTTTCAAGCTTAGTTCTAGTCGATTAGAACCCGAATTGATAGGTAGAACCAGATATGAGTTCTGATCATAGGCAGTAAGGTGTAGAAGTTCAGATTCGAGCTAAGTTATGAGATGTCTTGACAGATTTGAGTTCCCAGGCAGTTCCTACTGTGTTTGCCTAGACCAGCGAAGGATCAAATTGGAGAAGGTTGAGTTTGCCATGCCCTGGTGAGATCTGTTGAGATAGAAACTGAGAGCAGAGGTACGAATTGAGCTTCTGATTATAGCTTTGGCATAAGCGTGTAGTGTCTTGAAGCATGAATGATGCTCTGTGGAATCGGTTGTATTATTATTATGTTTTACGTGAATAGTTGTGTATGTTCTGTTTACGTGAATTATGCATGTTGAAATCAGATTTGAATTTCATGGCATTCATGCATACATATTGAGCCTGTTGATTGATTGATTGAGAACCCGAGTAAGAGCCATGTTGTGATCGGCAGACAGATGTGTCGTGCCTGAAAGGTCCAACGCTATCATTGGAGTGGTGACCGATTGATTAGTCGTGTCTGAATACCACCGAGCTGTGATGGGTAATTGAGTGGCCAGCCCTGAAGATCACGGACAGATGATTTCACCGGCTGATTGTTCGTGCGTGGTATAGAGGCTCGCCTTTCATTTTCTAGCTGACTCGTTGGCCTAGATTGACCGATTCTTTGACAGCCCTCATGCATTCATGTTTTGACATACTGCATGTTTATGAGTTTTTGTTGTCTTAGTGCTCTTCGTACTGAGGCTTGACCTCGTGTTTCTTTTCCTGCTTTTGTGTTCTTGGGTCTGCGTTGCCCATTGAAGGAGCTACAGGTAATCTGGCTGGGCAGAGTGGAGCTTCAGCTAGTAGATCCCCGTTTTGTTGAGTCCTAGTGTATTTATATTATATTGAGCCAGGGGATGTCCTGTGCATTTATGTATCTGGGGATCTGTAGTTTGAGATTTGTTTTAATTACCTGATTGTTGTAGATTTGAGTAAATTCTATTTTTAGTATGTTTTATTTTGAATGACGATTTTACTGTTCAGGCCCCATCGAAAAATATTTAAGCCATATTTTATGCTTCCGCTATTATGTGCTTAATTGTATTGTTAATCCTTGTTGATTCTCACGGGGCCTGACATTTTTGGTATCAGAGCTTAAACTGGGATAAGCTCGTTTTTCTTTGACCACACTCGAGTCTAGGCACAGAGTTTTGATTTGATTTCTTGCTTGACTCTATGACTTGCTTGAATTGATATCTGTCTCTGTGATTATCTGCTGTTAGCCTTACACTGAGATTTGATATAGATGCTGCCGAGGAGAGGTAGAGGTAGGACTGCTAGAGGTTCCACTAAGGAGTCTAGGGCCTCGAAGAGAGACGAGGATGTTCAGCAGAATGTACCTTTGTGTCGTAGATAGAGACAGGCAGAGGTGGAGGACGTGACGAGATAGATAGGTGAGATGGAGCTAGTGTTGGCTAGGTTCCAGAGAACAAATCCCCCTACGTTCACTGATGCCGAGGGTGGTCTTTCTGCTGAAGGCTGGTTGGAGCACATGGAAGACTTTTTTGACACTTTGGAGTACACCGCAGAGCGGAGATAGAAGTTGGCCGTTTTGCAGTTGAGGGATCATGCTCAAAGTTGGTGGAAGGGTACTTCCAGAGTGATGAGAGAGACCGGAGTTCTTGTTTTGTGGGAGAGCTTCTGTGCCTCGTTTCGACAGGAGTATACCCCAGAGTCGTACTTAAATAACCGAGAGAGGGAGTTCGACAACCTGAAGCAAGGGAATTTTAAGGTTGCTGAGTATGCCAGACAGTTTTCTTCTCTTCTGGCTTATGTCCCTCATGTTTCTAGCCAGTAGCGAATGAAGAGGAACAAGTTTATTAAGGGATTGAGGCCGGAGTTATTTCAGTTTGGTGTTGGCTGGAGCCCCCTCGACGTATGCTGAGTCTGTGAATCGAGCAATTGATATTGAGGAGAGTTTTTTTGGATGTGCCGATGCAGGTTCCGATGATAGTTGGAGGAGGCTACCTTCCTGCGCCTGAAGGTACGCATTCTTCCCAGTCTCCTCAGACTTCGCAGCAATCGAACCGTCAGAGGTTCAGGCCTCGTGGGAAGCAGTTTAAGAAGAAGTCAAATTCGAGTTCCTCTGGATCTGTGAGCTCCGGTGGCAGTGGTTCAGGTGGAGTGTCTTGTGGACAGTGCGGTGGTAAGCACATGACTTCGCAGTGCCGTGGAGTTCAGGGGACTTGCTATAACTGTGGGAAGCCTGGATACTTTCTGAGAGTGTGTGGGGACAGTCTTCGTTTCCTTCGCAGCAAGGTTCGGCTGGTGGTTCTTCGCAGAGGCCGCAACCTCCTGCCCCGATCTGGATTCCAACCCCGTGAACCGTCTAGGTTTGGAGGACCTTTGAGACCACAGTTTCCGGGACCGCAGCATGCTCAGGTGAATGCTTTGTCAAGGTAGCAGGCTGATGAGATACCTAGTAACGTGATCGCAGTTACATGCTCTATCTTTGATTTTCCTGCGAGAGTTTTATTTGATACAGGAGCATCACACTCCTTTGTTTCTGCATGGTTTGTGCATGAGTGTGGGTTGAGAGTTACCCCACTGTGTAATGTGGTATCTGTGTCGACTCCTTATGGTGTGTGGTTGTTGTCTCGTGAGGTTGTGGTGGAATGTGTGAATCGGTTTGATCAGAATGTGATAGTGGCGAATTTGATATCGCTGGAGATGAGGGATTTTGATTGTATCTTGGGAATGGATGTGTTGTCCAGCTATAAGACTGCTGTTGATTGTTTCCATGGTGTGGTGAGATTTCGCCCCAAGTCGGGAGAGAAGTGGGATTTATACGGTGCTGATTCGTGCTCAAAGATTCCCCTGGTGTCCGCCATGGAGATGTTTAGTCTGTTATCACTGGGAAACTCAGGATTCATGATCTATGCGCTCGATGTTTCCCAAGGGTCACGTTTGTAGTTGAGTGATATTCCGATCTCTCATAGAGTTTCCGGACGTGTTTCCAAACAAGATCACTGGGTTCCCTCCGAGAAGAGAGATTGATTTCAGTATAGAGTTGGTGCCGAGGACATCCCCGATTTCTAGAGCTCCGTAACGATAGGCACCAGCTGAGTTGAAAGAACTCAAGGAGCAGTTGAGAGATCTTCTTGAGAAATGCTTCATCAGACCGAGTATGTCGCCTTGGGGAGCTCCGATTTTGTTTGTTAAGAAGAAAGATGGGTCTATGAGGATGTGCGTAGATTTCCGGAAGTTGAATAAAGCAACGATCAAGAATAAGTATCTGTTGCCGAGGATTGATGATTTGTTTGATCAGTTGCAAGGATCGACCGTATACTCGAAGATTGACTTGCGCTCTGGTTATCACCAGTTGCGAATTAGAGACGCTGATGTAGCGAAGGCAGCTTTTCGGACGAGATATGCGCATTATGAGTTATCACCAGTTGCGAATTAGAGACGCTGATGTAGCGAAGGCAGCTTTTCGGACGAGATATGCGCATTATGAGTTTCTTGTGATGCCGTTTGAGTTGACGAATGCCCCAGCTGTTTTCATGGATTTGATGAATCGCGTCTTTAGTGAACATATTGATCGATTCGTGATTGTCTTCATAGATGACATCTTGGTGTATTCGAAAAGTTTCAGAAAGCATAAGGAGCACCTGAGATTGGTATTGCAGAAGTTGAGAGACTCGCAGTTGTATGCCATGTTTAGCAAGTGTGAATTTTGGCTGGATAGATTAATACTTTTGGGTCATGTGATTTCTGCGCAAGGTATTTCTGTGGATCCTAGTAAGTTTGAAGTAGTTCCTAACTGGAAGCGACCTATGAATGTTTCTGAGATCCTTAGTTTCTTTGGTTTGGCCGGTTATAATAGGCGTTTCATTGAGAAGTTTTCTTCAATAGCAAGGCCGATGACGCAGTTGACTCAGAAAGATAGGAAGTTTTTTTGGACTGATGAGTGCAAGTCGAGTTCCCCGACACTTAAAGAGAAGTTTACTACTCCCTGTATTGGCTTTACCATCTGGATCTGGAGGTTTTGTTGTTTGCTCCGATGCATCTCTGAGTGGTTTGGGATGTTTCCTGATGCAGAATGGGTATGTGATTGCGTATGCATCTCGACAGTTGAAGCCCCATGAGACAAGGTACCCTGTTCATGATTTGGAGTTGGCAGGGATTTTCTTCGCCTTGAAGATCTGGCGTCATTACTTGTATGGTGAGGAATTTGTGGTGTACACCGACCACAAGAGTTTGAAGTATATCTTCACTCAGTCAGATCTGAATATGAGACAACGTCGTTGGATGGAGTTACTCAAGGATTTTGATTGAGAGATTCAGTATCATATTGGGCGGATGAACTTGGTAGCAGATGATTTGAGTAGGAAAGCCCAGCCTGTGATGCTAACATCTTTGAGTATCTCGAGAGTTCACGAGCAGTTGTGTACTTCTGGTTGGAGATTTCAGCCGAGTGATCAGTACTTCATGGTTTCTTCCATGCAGGTTGGACCACAGATTGTG
The DNA here is from genome assembly GCA_001598015.1 of Dorcoceras hygrometricum. Taxonomy (NCBI): domain Eukaryota; kingdom Viridiplantae; phylum Streptophyta; class Magnoliopsida; order Lamiales; family Gesneriaceae; genus Dorcoceras; species Dorcoceras hygrometricum. The sequence goes on from KQ987301.1 coordinate 37,346, forward strand.
AGTGACATCAGAGAAGCACAGATTACTGATCCTTATATCCATGAATTGAAGATTATGGCTCAGAATGGTCAGTCTGACGATTTTACTGTTACTTCTGATGGGTGTTTGCGATTTCGAGGAAGATTGGTGGTTCCGAACCTGATTGATTTGAAAGAGACAATTCTGAATGAAGCGCATTGTAGTCGGTACAGTGTGCATCCGGGCGAGAGGAAGATGTACCATGCCTTGAAGTCCCACTATTGGTGGGAAGGCATGAAGAGCGACATTTCTGGTTTTGTTGCTCGATGTTTGAATTTCCAGCAGGTCAAGGCCGAAAGAAGGAGACCTGGTGGATTGTTGCAAAGTTTAGAAGTGCCTCAGTGGAATTGGGAGCACATAGCCATGGACTTTGTGACTCATTTACCTCGATCGAGTAGGGGATGCGATGCGATTTGGGTGGTGATTGATAGACTCTCGAAGTCAGCCCATTTCAATCTTTATGATGTGGGGTGTTCGATGAAGAAGATGGCGAGATTGTACATCGACTATGTGGTTAGATTGCATGGAGTGCCTGTGTCGATAGTGTCAGATAGAGATCCGAGATTCACATCTAGATTCTGTGTTAAAGTAAAATTTATAAGTTTTGGTGATAACAAAAATAAGACAAGAATTGGACTTTACGATGACATTCGAGCAATCGGGTCAGTTTATCGGGTCAGGTCTCTACTGTTGAAAGTGCTCTAGAGGGATTCAGATGTCTTCGTATCAGACTTCGTTATTGAATCAGCGATGGTGTCTTTCAACAGAACTGTCCGTATTATTGTGACCAGTTAAGGTATCCGATCTCTCCTATTCCACAACTTACAAAAAGGGAAATATATCAGATTTCGTTAAGCAATCATATATCGCAAGTAGTCAGATGTCTCTATGCATTCAAATGTGACAGCTATATATTCGATCAGCGATGAGTTAATCAATCTTCTTCAAGAAAGAAAGAACTGATCAATAGAAAACTTTCAGGCACAAACGAAGAACCTATTCAAACTCTATCTATAATCAAATTGGAAAGAATCAATGGTGAAGATTGAATCGTACAATTTCTTGGAATTAAGGCGACACTGTCAGTGCTATTTTGGGTAAATAGTACGCAGTATACAGAGGACGTTATACGGTGTTTGCACAAATATGGAAAGACGACATTTGGCCCTGACAAAGCGCAGTCTACCATTGTTGTGGAGCAGAATATGCGATGGAATTATATTCAAAAAGGATTTTGTTTCCTTAGGTGATTTTAATGACCGTTGAGAACAAAGGTTATAAATAGCTGGAATTTGAATTGAATAAGATATCTCACTCTCGGTCATTCTACTCTCCATACTCTTTGTGAATCACTACATTATCACGAAGCTTTCTCAAAAACAAAAAGCTCACACAGTTACTGGACATTCTCACAGAAAAATCATTCGAAGTCCAGTGATACAACTCGAAGAACTTTCAATTAAGCATTCTTAGATTTCAATCTTCGAGTCATCTTCCGGTTCACCTTGTTTAATCGTGTTTCATAGTATAGAAACCAGAAGATCTACAGTCTCAAATAGTTGTGTATTTCACTGTATTATCTTTTTGAGTCTGTAACGAACTGGCTTTGTGAAGCAGTTCGAAAAATCCAATTACTTGTATTCAGCAGCTGCGCCTGCTTGTTGATTGGAGATTGCTAGGAGTTCATCTTGAGCGAGGATCGGTGACTGGGTGGTTACAGAGGCTGTAAAAATCAAACTCTTTTAGTTGAACCTTCCTGAAAAGGAAGAAGGGGAGACGTAAGATATTGATATCCGAACTTCCATAAACAAACTCTTGACCCTATACTTTTACATTACCGCATTCATTTATTACGTATACTGTTCACTGATTAATTGGTTTATTTCCGCACATTTACTGTTAATAGAGAAATCAGATTTTGGGACGATGCTCACTTGGGATGTCTTCTGGACTGAGATACCTTAAATCTGGTAACTCGAATATAAGTTAAGTGGGTGCTTGTAAAAATCGTTTTAAAGGTTTCAAAAATATTAAAAATACCAAGGAGTTCATTCAACCCCTCTTCTAAACTCCTAGGCCTGTTTTTCGAGCCACATTGATCTTATCAATTGGTATCAGAGCCTGCGCTATCTCAGTTATTGAACAGTTGTTGTTTGTGCTTTATATATTTCATAATGTCTACCTCTCACAACAATATTCCTATGTTTTCCAAGGAAGACTATGATGACTGGAAGATCATAATGCAATTTCATTTGGCTGCTCAAGACGACGATATGTGGTCAGTCATCACAGATGGTCCAATGAAAATTATGAAGATCAACTTAGCATTCGGAACGACTGATGGTGCATCAGAATACGTTGAGAAGAAAAGATACGAGTATACAAATGAGGACAAAAAGAAAGCGAATGTGGATAATGTGGCCAGGGACATCCTCTACATGACGATGGACAAACATGTTCAGCAAAATAAAAACATGCGCCACAGTAAAGGAAATTTGGGAGAAGCTAACACAAATTTGTGAAGGCAATGATGAGACGAAGGAAAATAAGCTCACGGTGGCTCAACAGAAATATGAATCCATTAAGATGAAAGATGGAGAGACTATGACAGAGTTTTATGAGCGCTTCAGTGCTATTGTAATAGAGCTTACCAGTCTGGGTAAAGAATACAGCAACCGTGAGTTGGCGTTGAAGGTGATGAGAGCGTTGCCCAGGGAGTGGGACGTTAAGACGATGGCCATGCGGGAATCGAAAGATCTGAACAAGCTGGAACTGCATGACCTCTTTGCAAATCTTATGAGTTTTGAGTTAGAGTTAGATACAAGATCTGAGGCAGGACCATCCACATCTCAACCAACTAAAGCATTGGCGGCAACATCTGAACAGTGCTCTCCAAGAACGAACAAATCCGTAGAACAACTCAGCAACGACGCCATGTCCCTCTTCGTTAATTTTGGTTGCTGCTGATCAGCAGGCGCGCTTATGTAAGAGCGTTAAGAAGCGGCGTCGTTTGATTAAGTGAAAACGCTGCGTTTTGGAGCCTTGTGTTTAGAGATCAGCAGTGGGCAGCTTTGCTTACGTATATGAAATGACGTCGTTTGAATTAGTAGATGCGTCGTCGTTTTGAGTGTTTTCTCGCGACCAGCAGATAGATTGATTTGTAGAGAGAGTTGTTAACAGCTCTTGGTTGCTTTGGCTTGCGAGAGCTGTTGTCTGCTGATGGTTGCTGCGGCATCGTTTTGATAAGTTGGAACGGTGTCGTTTTGAGATGTTTTGTGTGATTGCTTTTGTTGGTTGTTGCTGCTGAATTTTACGAAGGGAAAAGAGAGAATTGCTGCTAATAGACTCCTGCTGATTTCTTCGATAGATCTTGGTGAATCAGCAGGCGAGATTTGAAGAGGTATTTATAGAAGTGTTGATCGACACTTAGAATTATTTTGAACCAGCCATTGTTTATCTCTTCTTCCCCAAACCCTCGTCGAGCTACTATTCACCGTCGTGTTCTATTGCCTTTTCCCGTTGATTCCAGCCTCCGTTTTTGACCTTCTTGGTGGCGCTGGACTCCTTGAGACTTGCTCTTTCCATTGATGCTAGTTTGGAAGATAGGAGCGACGAGTTGAGAAATCCCGAAGGCCCTGCTCGTTCGTGAATTGCTGGTTTCGTTGAGTAGATTCAGCAGTTGGTTCTTTTGAGCTTTTGGGTGAGCTTTTCTTGTAGTTTGAGCTCAGTTGTTAGTAGTAATGCCTGCGTAGAAGTATAGGAATTGAATTAGACTTATGGCCGTAGGATTAGCGTACTTATGAAGAGATTGAGCTAAGATTTTAAGTTATGATTGTAACAGATTTGAGCTTCCAGGAAGTTCCTGCTGCGTGATTTAAGCCAGGAGAATCTGTTAGGTAAATTGAAGAGGAAAGGTACGAATTGAGCAGCTCTTAGCAGCTGTAGGCATAACCGTGCTGTGATTGATGTTGTGAATCTTGCTGCTGTGAATTACGTGATTCAGTATGTTGACTGATTGAGTTACATTCTGTTTTACGTATTGTGCATTGTATGCATTGAACATTGATATTGATTGGCATCATGCATACATATTGAGCCTTTGACAGATTGATTTGATTACCTGATTTGGTGCCACGTTGGGACTGGCCGAGTGGTGGGTCGCGCCTGAAAGGTCCAATGCTATCGTCGGAGTGGTGACTACCGGATTCGAGTGTCTACCATCGAGCTGTGATGGGCTGACGGGCCCCGATGATCACGGACCGATGATTTCCCGGTTGATAGACCGTGGTATAGAGGCTTGATTTGAGTTACCAGTTGATAGACTGGTCTAGCTATCCGATTTCTTGATAGTCCTCATGCATTCATAGCATTGATTAGTAGCATGTTGCATGTCTACCTGCTTTGATAGCTCTTCGTACTGAGGCTTGACCTCGTATTTGTTTCCTGCTTTGTCTTGTTGGGTCTGCGTGCCTATTTGCAGGAGCTTTAGGTAACCAAGCTGGGCAGAGTGGAAGTTCAGCTGGTCGATCCCCACATCCCTGAGTCCCAGTTTATTTATGATATGTATTGAACCGGGGGATACCCCGTGTTTTATTGTATTTGGGGATCTGTTTGTCGAATTGAATTATGTGGTTACTTGTGGTATTGAGTTTGAGCTAACTTCTATTTTGATTATCGAATATTTTGAATGAATGATTTGATGTTCAGGCCATTGTATTTCGAAAAATTTTTAAGCCCTGATTTTAAGCTTCCGTGATTATGCGCTTATTATGTGTTAATTGTTAGTAATTAGCACGGGGCCTGACAGTCTACCTCTCACAACAATATTCCTATGTTTTCCAAGGAAGACTATGATGACTGGAAGATCATAATGCAATTTCATTTGGCTGCTCAAGACGACGATATGTGGTCAGTCATCACAGATGGTCCAATGAAAATTATGAAGATCAACTTAGCATTCGGAACGACTGATGGTGCATCAGAATACGTTGAGAAGAAAAGATACGAGTATACAAATGAGGACAAAAAGAAAGCGAACGTGGATAATGTGGCCAGGGACATCCTCTACATGACGATGGACAAACATGTTCAGCAAAATAAAAACATGCGCCACAGCAAAGGAAATTTGGTAGAAGCTAACACAAATTTGTGAAGGCAATGATGAGACGAAGGAAAATAAGCTCACGGTGGCTCAATAGGACGATGGCCATGCGGGAATCGAAAGATCTGGACAAGCTAGAACTGCATGACCTCTTTGCAAATCTTATGAGTTTTGAGTTAGAGACAAGATCTGAGGCAGGACCATCCACATCTCAACCAACTAAAGCATTGGCGGCAACATCTGAACAGTGCTCTCCAAGCACTAGCAAGACAGCTGATCAACTCAGCAACTACGTCATGTACCTATTCATTAAGAAGTTTGGGACATACCTGAGAAAATCCTACAACCCTTCTTTCTCTTACAACCATTATAATAAAACTGATAAAGTCTTTACTGATCAAAATTGTTTTAACTGTGGTCGTCCAGGGCACTTTGCTGCTGATTGCAACAGGCCAAAGAAGGAGTACAGACCCAGAAGAGAAGAGTAGAAAGATGATAGATCAAAGGAAAGATCAAAAGATATAAGGATGAGGACAAGAGCTGAAAAGAGACCCAGTCGAAAGAATGATCGCAAAGTATTGGTTGCTGAGGAAAGCAACAAGAACTGGGCTGATACTGATTCAGATTCCTCATCAAGCAGCTCCTCATCCAGCGATAGTGAACAAGAGGAAGTTCACTGTCTCATGGCCAATCAAACTTCAGAAGATGAGGTATTCGACTTTTCAAATACTGAATTTACACGAGAGGACCTAATCACTGCATTAAATGAAATGGTCCATGAGTACCATAAGCTTTCTCAGACATTCGAGAAAGTCAAAGCTGAAAACATGTATTTGAAAAATAGTTCAGCGGAACCAAGTACTGTTGAACTTGGTAAAACTGACAGTTTACAAATCGAGTTGAGTAAGGTGAAAACTGAGAATGAATCTTTGAGGATAATATCCAGTGAGCTCATGTCTGAAATTGAAAAGTTAAAACTGACAATGAGTTCCTGGACCAAGTCTTCTGTTTTCTCCAGATAAGCTGTTTGAAATTAAGAAGCCAGCAAATGAAAGAACTGGCTTAGGTTTTGTCAGGCCTCGTGCTCACAACAGATAAACACATGCGGAAGCTATCAAAAAGTGGGTAAAATTTTCGCTTTTAGGCCCGACGGTTTTAAACATATAATTTAAAATACAACGATACTTAAATTAAGTTTCCCAAATCATAAAAAATTCAACATGTATCATATTCCCCTACGGGTACAACAACAAAGCGCAGGGCATCCCCCTGGCTAACTGATACATATATATATATATGCTATATGCTACTGGGACACACTAGTCACCTCCTGGGGCACCACCAGCTGGGTTAAAACCACGACCAGCTGTAGAACCTGGGTTTCCTGAAAACAACGCAACAAAGAAACAAACCAAGCCGCGGAGGGACATGGGGTCAAACCCCAGTACGGAGAGCAATAATACAACAGAAACTCCACCTACTGTTGCCTCGCCCATGAACTGTGGTATTTAACCACTCGGCTCATGGTGGCTACGATTCCAGAAGGGAGATGAGAGTGCGGTATTGGCGCTCGCCCTCACATCCTGGTAAGAAAACAATAACAATGCAACAATGGTACAAAGACTACCAAAACTGGAAAGGAATACCATGCGTGTATGCAACATGCGGGAATGCCAGCATATAAACATATGCAACGTAGCAAATACACAAATAGCATACACAATTCTCAACAGAACACAACCAGCAGTCACGGCAATTCCACATACCAGCTACTACAATTCATCCAAGCCATAACTTCGCTGTAAAACAAGCTCAAATCCGTACCTTATACTGAGCAACAACTAACCCTGCGAGAAATCCCGAAGACTCTGGTAAAATCCTGTTAAACACATGGCATACAAAACGTAAATCTAACAGATTGCTAACCAAGCTCACGGCTGGGAGTCTCACTCGACCAGCTGCCCAATATACCTCAACAATAACATAGAAAGCTTAAAACTATGGCTAGGAACAAGGTCTCACCGAAAACCAGAACGTAGTTCTACCAAGGCGACGCAACACTCGAACGGCAGCAACTTCGCGTTCCTCGACTAGCCAATTACAGCTTCTAAAACTGGAATGAATTGGAAGAGCTTCTCAAGAGGAGTCCAACGCTACCTCGCACGAGCAGAACAACCACCGGAAACGACGGGAAATCGCCGGAAAGCTCACGACTGAACAGTGTTCTAGGGTTCAAAAGATAAGGAACGAAAGGCTGGAAATATTCGCTAAGTATGGGAAAAGATATCACAATACGAAGACCAAGTCTTCCTATAAATAGCACTAGCAACGACTGGAAAACAACACCAATAATTGTCTTCCGACAAAACCAGTCGCTAACTACAGTAGCGAACAATCTCTCTAAGCTGGACAACCAGACGCTGCTTCGAAATACAAGAGCTGGACAACCAGTCGACCGGACGCTAAAATCACTCAAAGGCAAACCATCGACTGGTCCTCAAAACGGCGTCGCACCAACTTATCCAAACAACGTCGCATACTCCCAGCAGCTGGGTATCCAGTCGCAAGACAAAACAACGCACAACGCTTCCCTCGTCTGGTACCAGTCGCAACATCAAAACGCAGCGTCGCAACTTACTCAAACGACGTCGCTCCACTGACGTCA
>KQ987302.1:9228-39004 GCA_001598015.1 Dorcoceras hygrometricum
TATCCGGCTGATGATTGCGTTGTGGTTTCTTCTTTTCAAGTGGAGCCGCAGATTGTTTCTAGTATTCGAGCAGCTCAAAGGACTGATCCTTCCATCCACGAGTTGAAGTTAAAGGTCAGGGCTGGAGAACTTGAGGATTATTCCGTTTCTTCTGATGGTTGCTTGAGGTTTCGTGGCAGGCTGGTTGTGCCTAACCTCATTGATTTGAAGGAGGAGATCCTTCGGGAAGCGCACTGCAGTAGACATAGTGTTCATCCTGGTGCACGGAAGATGTACCACGCGTTGAAGCCGCACTTATGGTGGGCTGGCCTAAAGAGCGATGTTGCTGGATTTGTTGCTTGTTGTTTGAACTGTCAGATGGTTAAGGCCGAGAGGATGAGACCTGGTGGTCTGTTGCAGAGTTTGGAAGTGCCCCAATGGAATTGGGAACACATAGCTATGGATTTTGTGACGCATCTGCCTCGTACCAGCAAAGTATGCGATGCTATTTGGGTGGTTATCGACCGACTGTCGAAGTCTGCACATTTTATTCCCTACGATATGACCTTTTCTCTGAAGAAAAAGACAAAATTGTATGTGGATTTCGTGGTTAGACTGCACGGTGTACCTGTTTCGATCGTTTCAGACCGAGATCCAAGGTTTACTTCCAGGTTTTGGAAGAGTTTGCAAGAAGCTCTAGGTACCAGATTGGCTATGAGCATCGCATATCACCCTCATACAGATGGCCAATCTGAGAGAACTATCCAGACGTTGGAGGATATGTTACGAGCTGTTGTGATGGATTTTGGTGGTAGCTAGAAAGACGCGTTGTCTTTGGTAGAATTTTCTTATAACTATCAAGTGACGATTGGTATGGCGCCGTTTGAGGCTTTGTATGGCACGAAGTGCAGATCGCCAGTATGTTGGGAAGAAGTGGGGGAGAAGCAGCTATCTGCCCCAGATTTTGTGCAGCAGATGAAGGATCATGTGGATCTAATTCGACAGCGGATGAAAACTGCCCAGGATCGCCAAGCCAGTTATGCAAATAAGAGGCGTCGACCTCTAGAGTTTCAGGTTGGTGATCAGGTATTCCTTAAAGTTTCTCCGTTTCGCAATGTTATGCGCTTTGGACACAAGGGAAAGTTAGCCCCTCGTTACGTCGGACCGTATGAGATCGTTGAGAGGATTGGGCCGTTAGCGTATCGGTTGTTGTTGCCTCCGGAATTATCTTCTTTACATGATGTCTTTCATGTTTCCATGTTGAGGAAGTACGAGCCTGATCCGTCTCTCATGTGCTTAGAACTGACGAGGTTAAGCTAGATCAGACGTTGAGTTATCAGGAGTATCCCTTGCAGATCCTTGGCAGAAAAGAGAAACAATTGAGGAATAAAACCATTCCGTTGGTGATGGTGCAATGGAGCAAGCATGGTAGGGAAGAAGCTACTTGGGAGTTGGAAGAAAAGATGCAGCGCGAGTGGCCGCATCTGTTTGAATAGCTGTTGTGCTAGATTTCCAGTAGTGGTAGTTGTTGGTTGTATTTATTTCCTAGTTGTTGTTAGTTGCTTGCTCAGTTATCTTGAACTCTTGGTCTTGTGTTGGCCGATTCTCTGTTTTGGTTTTCTGTTGATGTGTTGTGTTTCCAGAATTGTTGTTTGATTTCGAGGACGAAATCCTTTTTAGTGGGGGTAAAATGTGAGACCTGAAATTAATATAAGATTAATTGTTGGATTAATCGGTTCTTAAGGAATTATGGATGTTCAGATTTCATTTGGAAGGTTTGTATATAATTTTGGGTCGGATTTCACATTTGAGATAATTCTGGACAGTTTGGTAATTTCGCGTTAGAGAGCAGCTGTTGATTTTGTATAGGGTGCAAACGTCGTCGTTTTGACCTAGTGAACAGTAGAGATCTGTTGAACACGTCTATTATATCAGCAGCAATGCTGACGTGGCAGGATCAATAGTAGCGCTTACGTGGATTTCAGATGTTGGATAGTTAGCCCGTTTTGTTGTTCAGCAGTTGGTGCGTTTTCCTTTAGTAGTGATCAGCTGTTGGGTTCTTTACGACGCCGTTTTATTTAGTTGAAACGCAGCGTTTTGGGAATCAGCTGCTGGTTGCGTAAGACAATTGCTGTTAAGGGATCTATTACGTTGTTTTATCCAGCCGATGGTTTGGTTGATCAGCTTTTGACAGCAAGGATAACGTGTACTATGCGACGTCGTTTGGTTAAGTTGATGCGACGCCGTTTTGCTTAGCGTTGTTTGTGGGTTTCAGCTGTTGGTTTGTCTTGCAACTGCTGGTTGTGTTTTTAATGTTGTCGACTGGTTTTGTCGGTGGAACCCGCTCTTGCTGCTGTCAGCTGGTGTGAAGTGTATATATATTAGAATACTTGGTCTTCGACTGGATTATCAGATTCCATACATAGTGATATTTTCTCCCGATTGTTGTTCTTCGCTTCGAACCCTAGAACACTGTTCACCGTGAGTTTCTCCGATGAATTTCCATCATTTCCTGTCATCTTTTTGGATGTTCGAGGTAGCGTTGGACTCCTCTCGTGACGCTCTTTCATCCTATACCCTTCGTGGAGGCTGTAGTTGGCTAGAGCGAGATCGCGAAGTTACTGTCTCCGGCCTTGTGTTTGTGTGTGCAGGTAGAACTTCGATTTGCTGTTGAGATCTTAGCCTTAGCCTTTATTTAAGCTTCCTGTTGAGTTTATTAGGATGATTGATCGCTGGTTTGAGTTGTAACTCCCAGCCGTGAGTTCTGTGCTTGTGCCCCGTGAGATTTATGCTTTGTGTGTTGGGTGTTGAGCAGGTCTCAACCAGATTTTTCGGGCTCCTTGTTGTGGTAATCGTTGCACAGAATTAAGGTACAGATCTTGATCTTGAAATCCAGCTTGGATTAGCGTGGGATTTAATGTGAGAGCTAGTTTGCATCTCTGGTTGGGATTACCGTGAATATTGTGGTGTATTGCTTCCTGTGCATTTGTGTTATGCTAGCTACTTGCTGTTATGTGCATACACACATTTATTCACTTCCATTTCGGATCACTTGCTTTGTATCTCGTTGTATTGTGCTGTTGTTTCTTACCAGGATGCGAGGGCGAGCGGCAATACCACACTCTCATCTCCCTGCTGGGATTGTTAGCCCTCATGCGTCGAGTGGTTAAATACCACAGTTCATGAGTTGTGCAACGGCTGGTTGAGCTGTTTGATGCATCTGGTATTCGGGTGTAGTGTCAAGGCGAGTGGCTCATTACCACACTTTGAACACACCCCGTGGCAACCGTGTGTTGCAGATTCTATGGAGCTATGTTTGATTTCCTTGGATACCTTTTCGGTTGAAGCCTTCAGCTGTTATCCGGTTTCTCATGCATAGCATCTGAATTTTATCTTATGCTTTCCTTTAGCTGTTTCAGTTGCTCTCCGTACTGGGGTTTGACCCCATGTCCTTCTGGGGCTTGGTTTGTTTGTTTGCCTGTTGTCGTTCAGGTTTCCCAGGTTATTCAGCTGGTCGTGGAGCTAACCCAGCTGGAGGTGCCCCAGGAGGTGGTTAGAGTATCCCAGTAGCGTATAGCATATATTTATGTATCAGTACAGTTAGCCAGGGGATGCCCTGTGTTCTTGTTGTATTATGTTGTACGCAATTGTGGTTGTTGCCAAGTTCTTGTTAGATGCCATTTTCTGTGCTGTGTGTCGTGGGCTTGTAGCCTTTGTTGATTTTGTAAACTGGGAATACTTTGAATATTTTCGTATTTTAAATTATATTGTTTTAAAACGTCAGGCCAAAAGAAAAAATTTTACCCGCTTTTAGTAGCTTCCGCTTGTGTTTGAGTGATTTTACTCTGTTATGAGCACGAGGCCTGACATATGAGTGTGAGTTGAGTGCTACCACACTGTGTGATGTTGTATCTATTTCTACTCCTGTTGGTGTGAGGTTGTTGTCCCGTGAGGTAGTTGTGGATTGTGTGATCAAATTTGATCAGAATGTGTTGGAGGCAAATTTGATTTCCTTGGAGATTAGAGACTTTCGATTGTATCTTGAGGATGGACATGTTGTCCAGTTATAGATCTATTGTCGATTGTTTCCATGGAGTGGTGAGGTTTAGGCCTGAATTTGGTGAAAATTGGGATTTTTACAGTGTAGATTCGCGGTCTAAGATTCCACTAGTGTCAGCCATGGAGATTTTTACAGTTATCGATTGAAAACTCAGGGTTCATGATTTATGCTTTGAATGTCTCCCATGAAACGCGACTGGAATTGAGTGATATTCCGATTGTCCGAGTGTTCCGAAGATGTTTTTTTGGATGAGATTCCTAGTTTTCCTCCAAGACGAAAGATTTATTTCAGCATTGAGTTGGTGTCAGGGACTGCCTCGATTTCTAGAGCTCCATATCGGTTGGCGCCAGCTGAACAGAGGGAAATTAAGGACCAGTTGCGTGATCTTCTAGAGAAGGGTTTCATCAAGCTGAGTATGTCGCCTTGGCGACCTCCGATTCTCTTTGTGAAGAATAAGGATGGATCTATGAGGATGTGTATCGACTTTTGATAGCTGAACAAAGCTACGGTGAAGAATAAGTACCCTCTACCAAGGATTGATGACCTATTTGATCAGATTCAGGGATCGGCAGTGTACTCCAATATTGATCTACGATCTGGTTATCATCATTTGCGGATTAGAGATGCTGCTGTAGCGAAGACAGCATTTCGGACTAGATACGGGCATTATGAGTTCCTTGTGATGCCGTTTGGATTGACGAATGTCCCTGCTGTCTTCATGGACTTGATGAACCACGACACTAGTGAGTATATTGATCGATTTGTGATTATTTTCATAGAAGATATTCTGGTGTATTCGAGGAGCTATAGAGAGCATAAGGAGCATTTGAGGTTGGTGTTGCCGACTCTGAGAGACTCGGAGTTGTATGCAAAGTTCAGTAAGTGTGAATTTTGGTTGGACAGGGTGATCTTTTTGGTTCATGTCATTTCTGTGCAAGGTATTTCGATGGATCCTAGCAAGGTTGAGGCGGTTCTTAACTGGGAGCGACCTAGGAATGTGTCTGAGATCCATAGTTTCTTGGGTTTGGCTGACTACTATAGACGTTTATTGAGGGATTTTATTCCACAGCCAGGCCGATGATGCAGTTGACCCAGAAAGATAGGATATTTATCTGGACAGACGAGTGTGAGTCGAGTTTTCTGTTGCTCAAGGAGAAATTTACTAATGCTCCTATGTTAGCTTTACCTTCGAGTTCTGGAGGCTTTGTGTTATGCTCCGATGCTTCTCTGAGTGATTTGGGTTGTATGCTGATGCAGAATGGGCGAGTGATAGCTTATGCGTCTCGACAGCTGAAATTGTATGCTGATGCAGAATGGGCGAGTGATAGCTTATGCGTCTCGACAGCTGAAACCCCACGAGACCAGATACCCCATTCATGATTTGGAACTGACAGCCATTGTTTTTGGTTTGAAGATTTGGCGTCATTACCTGTATGGTGAGCAGTTTGTGGTGTACACCGACCACAAGAGCTTGAAGTACATCTTCACTCAGTCAGATTTGAACATGAGGCAACGTCGTTGGATGGAGTTGCTCAAGGATTTTGACTGTGAGATTCAGTATCAGCCTGGGAGAATGAACTTAGTGACGGATGCCTCCTCATGTCTAGTAGGGGCCAATAATGTTACCCCAATTACTATCAAGTGTCAAGACGACCCATTTATATTGAGTTGTAATGGACGTCGTCGTAACGTCCCCAATAATATGAGTCAACGCCATGGGAGTTCCATCCAACTCACAACAAGTGTCAATGGCATGCACAACTTTTCGGCACACAGAACTCCCTTAATAATATGAGTCGGGCTATGTATGAGGGTAGCATCGACGTACACCCATCGTTGATGGAAGTTATGAATTTGAAACAATATTTAAATTCCCTTAGCTTCATGATCTTAACGAATAAACTTTATTTTATGACCAATTTAGAAGCCATGGACTAACATTCTCTAAGGATGCTTCCAGGTTATTGGAGGGGCTAAGGCCCACTTAACACCCAAATTCCTAAGACAAAGCAACGTCCCTCAGTGAGCCCAGCCGGTACAAGCCATTTTTAAGCCGGTTTATGAAGGACTCTCTTAGATTACGTTTTATCACACGATCTCATAATTATCAATAAACTAAGTTCCTTCAATTTAATCATGAAACTTTAATTTTGATATAAATTTAAATTAAATTTTAAATGAGGGGTTTTCAATTTTGAAATTTCGTCTCAATAATTTTAAATCAGATTTAAATTCGTAGATTCAACAGATATATATCACATATATAACAGGGATGATCGATAACCGAGAGCTATGCGATCCGAGGTTGCCAAACACGGATCTAGGTCCAATCCAAGGTGATATGCAATATGCCAATGCAATCCTATTACATAAGCTTCCAGTTTTATATGTCTTCGATCTTCAATACCCGAGAGCTATGTGATCCGAGGTTTTCAAGCACGGATTTAGGTCCAATCCAAGGTGATATGCAATATGCAAATGCAATCCTAAGTCCAATATTTAAATATAAATATACATAAAAAATAGGGATACATTTAAAGGGGTGGTAACGAGCCATAAACCAGACACATTTTAAAATGATATCAACAATATTATGACCAAGCAATGTAAAACCTAGCATACACCTAACACATTGGGCATGACTCTCGATCACCCCAAACAATATTATTTATTCAATTAATCCAATTAATTGACATAAAAAAAATAATCAAATTAAATTTCTTTTATCCAACAAAATCATATTTTGTTATTTTAATTGCATCAAATCATTTTGGGCTAAAACAAATTTAGGTCCAACACCTCGAATTTTTTCAAAAAATAATTTATGTCCAACCAAAAAGCCCGATAGCAAGTATCGACCTAAAAACCCATAGGGCTGCCTGGGAAAACCCTAGGTAGCAAAACCGCTGCCACATCACCACCCCGGCGCCACCGCCGCACAGCATGCAGCACGGCATGCACAGCTCTGTGCATGCAGAGGTGGCGGCCGTATGCGCGACAGGTGCGCACAGGTCTGGCGGCGACATTGCAGGCGGTGTGCGCAACGGTTGCACAACGTCCACTGGAACGTGCGCATGGGACGTACGGGACGATCCCGCAACTTCCACCGCGACGTGCGCGCGAGACTTGAGAGACGATCCTGCAACGTCCACCGTGACGTGCGGGACGGTCCCCCAACCTCATCCACAAAGTGCGTGCAGGAAATGCTCGATAATATTGTAGCGTCCGTGCAACGTGCCTGCAGGATATGCGGGACGATCCCGCAACTTCTGCCGCATCGTGCGCATGGGAAATGCGGGACGATCTTGCAACGTCCGCCGCAACGTGCTCGTGGGAAATGCGGGACAATCCCGCAACATCCGCCGCAACATGCATGTGGGAATTGCGGGGTGATCCCATAACGTCCATGCGTTGGGCAGCGGGACAAGTGCGGCGCCTGCACGACGATCGCATGGTGGAGGCGTGGCGGCGCACGTTGTCGGATTTGTTTTTAAAAAAAATCGATTTTTTGATGCAATTTGGTAGAAATCGTATATTGACAGATCCGAGCCTGATGCTCTGATACCAATGTTGGCGCAGCGGCGGGATGCGGATCTTGCTCCCGTGGCGCAACGGATGTTTAAAAAATTTGATTGCCCAGGAACGATCATAAACGAAAGAATAAAACATTTAAACATACGTAGGATGTTTAGAGCATTTACGTTTGGCGACTTGGCGCCCGGCTCCGACCAGTCCACATGGAAAATGGCGCTTCAACGGTAGAACGGTTAATAAATGACCAATTCAATCCATGACTGGAATCTCAATTCCTTCACTGGTCTGCACTAGAAAACCAGTGAAGATTTCACGAACGGAACCTTCACGTCAAGATGGTCAGTGGTGGTGTCGTGGCGTTGGCGGCGGACGGTGATGGCGGCGGCACGACGACGATGGTGGTGAGAGGAGGAGGGAGAGTGAAGGGGAGGGGAGCTCTGGGGAGTTGTCAATACAACTTAGTACAAATGAAAATCTCTCCCTAGGCCCTATTTATAGATATTTCAAGGGTTTAAATCGGGTTAATAGGCCCAGGTCAAGCCCAGGCCCAGGGAACATTTGTTTCGAGTCCATCATTTTGGCTTTATCATAATTCCTATTGACGATCAGATCGGACCGATCTGTATTATTTCCAAAACTATACATTATGATGTGAAACAATTTTTCGGACCACCTAATCCTAAATAGCAGTAGACCCCTATCATCTAAAAGGAAAGTCATACTTACCCAGCCAATTTAGGAAGTCATACTTCCATCATTCCTCCTACTATACTCAACACTTTGAGTATAATTTCTGTACGGAGAATTGAAAACCAGTACTTGTATGACCCTCAATGGTTCAGGGATACAGCTAGACGTGGGCTCACAACTCCGTGTGACTTTGAAACACATTTTTGGACTTACTCATTAGACCATGGTAAAGCGTCTAGCAACATCGCCCCATGATCCCCTAAGTATCACTGGTAGTGCCTGCAAGAACTAGTTGGTCATGGTTAGAGTACAGTACGGTCCTTTAAGCTCAAATATCCTGATAGAATCAACGATCATTGGTAATCGAGAGTCGCTAGAGATTTCGATTGTCATGCATACATCTTGATGATCAAATTCGTGACATCATATGTGCTACTAGGTAAACCCTTTTACATAAACACATCTAGTACTCTGGATCGTCAGATAGCATAGGATATCCACGGACAAGGGCAAGCGATGAATCCTCGACAACGAATCATCGACTCCTATATGCATCGGGACCTCACCCAATCCCGCCACCTGATGACACCAACTGAGTTTATAAATGGTAGGAACCTATCATGTAGAGTCTCAATGATTCTTAATCTGTACAACCAAGACCTTGGACTTAATCTACTCGACAAATGATAACCACTTGGAAAGTGCGAACAAGGGTAGTTTGATAGATCACCAGATCAATATCCATCTGCATGCTCATAACATCACTATGTTCCCTACCAATGAAACGTGGTACTTTGCATCGTATATGCTAGTCTCAAGCTTGGGCGACCCTTATCCTCTTTTGGATTGCCCAATCGACTAGGAACTCATTTAGAATACACAGTGACTCTTAGATGTGTTTCATGATACCATCAAATCCACTATCACATCTAACATACACTATAGTGCATTCAAGGTATTTATCCAACAATTTTTAATCATAATAATGAAGATAAAGAATGCCAGGTAATGTAAATTATATGAATAAAGATCATTTTTACAGTAGAGTCAACAAGCCTACTACCAACAATTCGCTAGCTGGGCACCTGCTCTAACACATTTCGCACAATTATTTGTTACTCGAGAGAACAACAACACACTGAGATCCTCTAGTGCTGGTAACACAATTTAGAGGTAGCCGAAGATTTTAAAAATCTTTTTGAAAGAGTTTTGAGACAAATAGTGAAGGAGTTCATTCAACCCCCACCTTCTGAACTCCCGAGCTGTATTCAAACTGTATTTTTGATCCAACAAGTATCCTCTACACAAAACGAAATCATTCTGTTTAATTTTTTTCTAAAACAAAACCTTTTAAAAAACTCGAACCGTGCTTGTTAAAACTCGTCCGGCCAATCCTGCAAATCGGTTCCTCGTCTAATCTGAAATTCAGCTCAGACGAAAGCTGAATCACTGAAATGAACCTAAATAAGGGTACTAAAATTAGCAAATTAAACCCTTCAATGATTAAGATTTGACTGAGGATTTATGGATTTCTGGGTGTTACAGTTCTTTTCCTGAAATTCTTCTTATCTGGACTGCTGCGCTTCTTATCTGATGACTTCTTGTCATCTTTCTTTGGTTTAGTACAGTCTGCAATAAAATGACCAGACTTGCCACAGTTATAACAATTCAAGTCAGTAGTGTTCTGTTCCGTTTTATGTGATTTATTTGAAAAGGATGTATTTTGAGTTCTTCTCATAAATTTCCCAAAATTCCTAACGAAAAGGGACATGGCGCCGTTGCTGATCTGTTCCGCAATCTTTTGTGGTTTTTATTCTGCAGTAAAAAGAGCCTTGGTTGAGTGAGAGGTTGATGGCTCATCCTCTGGTCTGTTTTCTATCTCAAATCCGTATTAATTTAGGTCGGTAAACAGATTGTGTAGATGCACCTTGCTAAGATCCTTGGCCTCCCTCGTCGCCATTGTCTTGACATCCCACTCTCTGGGAAGAGCTCTCATCACCTTCAGGGCCTTACCTGTTGGTGTACTCTCTCCCAAGAGCTGCGAGTTCAATAATGATTTTTCTAAAACGCTCACTCAATTCGGCCATTGATTCTCCAACCTTCATCTTTATTGTGTCAAACTTCTGGGTAGCCACCATCAGCTTGTTTTCTTTTGTTTGTTCATTCCCTTCACAAAGCTGAGTGATCTTCTCCCAGATCTATTTGGTTGTTGAACAACACTTTATCTTACTGAACATATTTCTGTCCATTGTTTTGCAGATTGTGAGACCCAAAAAGTTAAGAAAGATTAATTGAGTTAATTAATCAGATTTTATGAGATTCAGATTTGGCTTGAACAGATCTGGGATGAGTTTTTGGTATGCTTGGCTTATTTATCGGGTTTGAATAAGTCCGGGAATCAGCCTTGGGTCAATTTAGATTTCAGCGGGAACTGATCAGATGCGAGTGTTGGTCAGTGCTGGGTGTTTGCGCTCAGTTTTGGTGATGAGATCTGGTATCGCAGGCGTCCAGAGGTGATCTAGCGTGTTTCCTGTGACGAGTAGCTAAACTACGTCGTTTGGATTAGTTGGAACGACAGCTTAGATTTCAGCGGGAACTGATCAGATGCGAGTGTTGGTCAGTGCTGGGTGTTCGCGCTCAGTTTTGGTGATGAGATCTTGTATCGCAGGCGTCCAGAGGTGATCTAGCGTGCTTCCTGTGACGAGTAGCTAAACTACGTCGTTTGGATTAGTTGGAACGACAGCGTTTTTGTTTAGGGGGTGAGATTCAGATTTCGATAGCATCTGAGTGTTTAAGGAGTGACGCCATTTTGCGTTTCAGATTCCAGTCGCGTTAGCAATTCAGCTTTGAGTAGCGAGGTGTTGTGTCCAGATGTGATAGTGGACCTGAGCGACGTCGTTTGAGTTAGTAGGATCTGTTTTCGTATAAGGTCATATTTGATGTGAGATTCCGATCCGAGTGGGAAATCAGCTTTGTACATTAAGTTGTCGGTGGGATCTGTTCTTCAGACTTGAGCAGATCTGAGAGATAATTAGAGGACTTGGTCTTCGTTTCCCTGTGTTTTCCGACACTTAGAATATTTCCCGTGAGCAACTCTGTCGCGATACCCTAGCTACTATTCACCGAACCTTATCTTCTCCGATTGCCGACGGTAGATAACTCTGACCAAAGTAAGAGTGGTAGCACTGGACTCCTCTTTCTAAGAAGCTTCGTTTGGTGCTGCTTTTGGAAGCTTGATTGAATCTGGATAGGTGTGCGAAGACATCTCCCTTCTCTAGTCTGTTAGCATAAGCGTCGTATTTCGCCTGCCGTTCAGGTAGCTCGTTGGGTAAGTGTTAAGATCCTACCTTGTGCTGTGTTTAGAGTCTTCTGTGTGTTAGAAGGGTAGGACAAATTGGTTGAGCTTGTAGCTCCCAATTCGTAAGTTTCTGTGCTACTGTCTCTAAGCTAGTATCTATATTTGGATTAGCAGATGTGAGATCTTGTCTCTCGGGACTGCTTTGTTGTAATTATAGCTCAGAAGACTTGAGGTACGGATGTGAGCCTGTTTTACTGCTTTGGATTGAGCATGGGTGATTATGCTTGCTGTTGTGTATGCCTTGCATTGTTGTATATGTTTCTGTGTTGGACATTGCATATGTTGCATACACGCATTTATCATATTGAGCTCAGATCTGTTGTAGCTGTGCCTTTTGTGCCTTGTTGTATTGATCTGTGCGTACCAGGATGCTTGTTGAGGACGAGCGGGTAACTCCCGTATACCTCATCTCCCTGCTGGGATCTGTTAGCCACTATGAGCGGAGTGGGTAGGAGCAGTTCCTTGAGATTCTTTGGCTCCCCGTGTCTCGGTTGTAGCCTGGTTATCATGCATAGCATTTGCATATTATCTGTTACTTTCCATTAGCTGTTTTATATTGCTCTCCGTACTGGGGTTTGACCACATGTCCCTATGGGGCTGGTGTTGTTTGCCTGTGTATGTGTTTTCAGGTTACCATGGTTACTTAGCTGATCGTGGATTTGACCCAGCTGGAGGTGCCCCATGAGGTGTTTAGAGTGTCCCAGTTAGCGTATAGCTATATGTATAAGCACTGTTAGCAGGGGAGTGCCCTGTGCTTTATTGTATTACAGTTGTATTATGTAGTGCTTGTATCTGTTGAATGTTGTACTATTGTACTGAGTTATTTTAAAAATCGGGATATTTTGAGTATTGTAGTATTTTAAATTATGTTATCTTTCAGTCAGGCCAAAAGCGAAAATTTTAACCACTATTTTATTGCTTCCGCTATGTGTTTGTGTGGTTAAACTTTGTGTTGTGCACGAGGCCTGATATAGAGGATGTCATTAGCTGCATTTTCGAGGTTTCCTTTCCTCTTATCCTCTATTGTCCATTCAAATCGTGGCTTCTCCACCATAATTGGAGCACCATCAGAAACTGCTACTGCTGTATTCGCTTTCAGGATCTTTATGGGTCCATCTGTGATGACGAACCACATATCATCGTCCATTGCTGATAAATGTGCCTGCATGCGAATTTTCCAGTCATCATATTCTTCTTCACAAAACATAGGAATTTTATTTGAAGACGCCATTTAAAATAATATGAATGAGATTTTAAAAAATTTATTGTTCAGAATATGTTTCCCTCGCTTTGATACCACTTGTTAGGATCAAAAAGCAATGTTTGGAGTTTAAAGGGGCTGAATAAACTCTAATGAAAAATTTTGCTTTTAAATCAAACTTGATTGCAAATCAGCTCTGTTATAAGCTGATTTCTGAACTTATTTAGGCTGTCTTCTTGAGCTATAAAATGATTTTATGCGGAAGAAGATCAATGAAACAGTGAACAGTGTATGTATGAAAAACTATAAATAACACGAGGAGGAGATTTGTTTCTGGAAGTTCGAAGCAACACTTCTACGTCTCCGCTTCTTCGAAGATGAAAGGATTCCACTAGAAGACTTTGTTTAGTATACAAGGTATCCTAAACCACTCAGCTGGCCACACCAAACTGAACTCCTAGTAAAACTGCTCGCAGGCTATGTATTACAATTGATTGTATAAAGGCTTTTCGAATGAATATGGAATGAAGGTTCAATTCTAAGCTGAATCAGGAGTGAAACAGATTGAAATCTTTCTGTGAAAATTAGTTCAGCAGAATGAAAGACACAGCAGCTCTTTGAATTCTGTTCAATTTTGTATTCACAAAAATGAGTCACTTTTCTCCTGCTTGAATGCCTCTTCTTATATACCCATATGATACAACGATAGGAAAAGTTACTAGTAGGCACTTGTGTCTACAACTAACAAATTGAGCATATGAAATAGTACTGCCACGTAGACTTGTACTGCTCTGTCGTCTGTAAACCTTTATGCACTGCTCTGATATTCCCTTAAAAATGTTGGCACTGAAAATGATAACATATGTAAGATTTTTTCTGCGGCTGTCTGTATTCTTTGTTATTGCTTCTATGATCAGATCGCGTTATATTAGACAGTTGTACTGAACTGATTCCGCTCCGAGCTGGTTCACCCGAGCTGGTCTCTCAGCTGATATGATATCACGCTTCTCGCTCTAGAATGATATGCCCAAGCTGGTTTATTCGAGCTAGTCTCTCAGCTGATCTGATATGAAGCCCTCTCTGATCTGATCTACCTGTTCTGTTCTTCTCTTAAATGATAAGTTGATCAGATTCTTTTCGCACTCCTAATTAATCTGATTCTGTTCTGCTCTCATCTAGACTGCTCTAAGCTGATCTGTCACCACCAAGCTCCGAGCTGGTCTCCCAAAACTAATTTACTATGCAATTTTTCGAACATCTAATCTGATTATCTAATCCATTCTTACGAGCTGAATTGTCCTTAATCAGCTTAGCTTCGATCTAAAATATTGAGCTGATTTGTCCTTAATCAGCTTAGCTTCGATCTGATATGAATAATAAATGCACTAAGATCTGTCCTGATCTGATCGATTATTCTCTGAGCAGATTTACTTATGCAATCTTTTGTCTTCACCAAAACCTAAATTCTCCATCACATATATACAAGTTCCGTAGTTAAGTTTTGCTTTGATAATATTTCTGGTCTGTTTTAATAATTCACGATCTGAAATTTTTACAAGGTTGCAAATTAGTCTAGAACAAGTTGTCATATTACAATTTGATATAGTAAATATATAGATTATTTCAACTTGCACCTTCCTAGTTTATTTATCGGATCGGGGTTTTCCGCATGGAGTTGAATTTGACAAAATTTTTTCACCGTTGGTGAAAATGACATCATTCGGATTGTACTAGGGATAGAAGCTAAGCTTGATGTGGAGGTAGAACAAATGGATGTCAAGACTGCTTTCCTTCATTGGGATTTGGAGGAAGAAATTTACATGGAGTAACCAGAGGGTTTTGCAGAGAAAGGGAAAGAGGACCTCATATGAGGATTGAAGAAGAGACTATATGGTCTCAAACAAGAACCGAAACAATGGTACAAGAAGTTTGAATCTGTAATAGCATAGCAAGGATTCATGAATACTATTGTAGACCATTGTGTGTTCTTAATGAAATCCTCTGGTGATGATTTGATGGTGCTTCTGCTTTGTGTAGATGACATGCTGAATTGTTGGCAAAGATGCTTTTGAAATTGAAAGCTTAAAGAAGCAACTACACAAGACCTTTGCAATGAAGGACTTGGGGCCAACAAAAAGAATTATAGGCATGAAATTTATCGAGATAGGTATGCCAAGAAAACCTTATTGTCGTAGGAGAAGTTCATTTAGAAGGTACTTCAGAGGTTCAACATGGACCAGACAAAAGGTTGAATGTCCTGAAACACCCTCAAACTATTTCTTTTTCTAGTAATATAAATGCGGAAATTTTTTTTTATAAATGCGGAAACTTCAATAAAACTCATATAAGGTAAACTGCATAGAAATTTAGAAAAAGGTTTTAGAAACCGAAGAAAACTAACATAAATAAAATAAATTGTGCTACAAACTTTAAAAATATTTCTGCGCCAAAATAGCGTACAATTACCAATACACAAATAAAGATTTTTATCTAAACATCAGAAAGCGCGAGGTCGCTGGGAATGTGCCAAGCTGAACTACCATCCGCTCAAAGGTCCTGCCCTCGGTCTCAGTCTCTGCATCATCATCACCAATCAAACGTAGTGAGCCTAAGGGCTCAACAAGTACGAAATAAAGGGTAGCAAGTACTAAATAATACAACCACATGCGTTAACATAATTATACTCCAATAATTTTTCTCAAACTTTAAATGCATAATAAAAAACATCATCTCAAATCATTTTCCTTAAATTCATGCATAGAAAATAAACTCGCAAATAAAAAGATTTTCTAGTGAACTCTGTTTCTCGAATGCGGTCCCTCAACCTCAAGTCGCCTGATCAAGCTATATACATACCATGGTACCAGGTTGAAAAGGCATCTCATTACTTTTCTGGTGTCCAGTCCTGTCAAGTGTAAAGGCAATCTAGTACTTTTCTAAAGCCCAATACGTGTCAAATTGATATGGCCAAACGGAACGTCTCCCGGCCACCATATCTTTCATGTTGATATGACCAAACGGAATGTCTCCCAGCCACCATATCCATCAAATTAGAAACACCATATCCATTCAAAACATTTTCCTCATTTTCTCAACATTCTGCCTCAATAACAATTCAAAACATTTTCCTCATTTGCTCAACATTATGCCTCAATAACACTTCTCTCAAAAGTAGTACATTTCATTTTCTCAAAATTCTCATAAAACTTCAAAATTCATAAATATGAAACTTAAAATCATCATTTTAAATATTACATGACAACAGGCTGCCCCTATAACTCAAAATACCGAGTTAACACTTACTGGAGTCGACAGTTTACGGGTCTCTAACCCAGCTGTCCCCCAATCTGAGTTCGTTGATTAGCTCACGCTGATCAGCTCAGATCACGGAGTTTGATATGATTCTCGTTGGTTAGGAAAGGCAAACACATGACACGCACCCTCATTCAATAGCCAAGAGAACCGAGTTACGCCCAATATTTAGAACAAGTTGTTTAGGATGCGTGAAATCCTTTTCCGTATGAATACTCAATGGAAACAAAAATCACAACGAAACGAAAATGATCAATCTCAAACAAACCTACAAAGAAACTCTCTTTGACAATCCGTCCGAAGATCAAATGACAAATGCCACAAATTCATAGACTTAGATAAGTTTTATTTTTTTGAAGGCACACACCAAATTTGCAAAAAAACAATAGATTTTATTCATCAACTTCAATAATTTCGAAGTCCATGTCCGACAATATGTATAAGCTTTTTTCTAAGAGTCCTAATGATTCCTTCCATCCTAGGATCCCTCTTTATTAGGATAACACGTCTCCTAGTCATGGAAGGAGTCAACTCCTATCTTAACTAATAGCATTCAAAAAATTGCTTACGGAAAGTAATAAAAGACATAAAAAAACCCCAAATATCCTATGCATGCAGCGCATGCATGTGCTTATTATTCATCCCCCATTTGCTATTCTTGGACTTGAATCATATTGATAATATAATCTCTTGACCCTCCAAATAGCCTCTCATGTGCGGGACTCCCCTCTTCCTTAAAAATTTATTGGGTGCTCAAAACGAGTTCGTGAATGGCTTCTTTGAACTTCTTGTTGCGCCCTCTTGTTATTGGTCCCAAGGGCAATGCTAATGGGTCCCGTTCTCGTGCAGCCGTGATGGCATCATCCTCCCCCCTTGAGAAGGATTTGTCCTCAAATCTTGATCATGACCTACATCGAATAAAGAGAGGTCACAAACATTAAAAATAGAACTCACATTATACTCACCGGGTAGATCCAATTTGCAGGCATTGCCATTGATCCTCTATAGCACTTGGAATGGTCCATCACCCCTTGGTAGGAGTTTGGAACGCCTCTTCTCTGGGAATCGTTATTTCCTCAAGTGCAGCCACACCCAATCTCGAGGCTCAAAAGTAACCTTCTTCTTTCCTTTGTTGTCTTGCCTTGTTTATTGCTGAATCTTCTTCTCGATATTGGCCCTAACCTTCTCGTGTAGAGTCCTCACATACTCAGCCTTTCTCTTGCCATCCAAGTTCAACCTTTCACTCATAGGGAGAGACAAAAAATCCATAGGAGTTAGTGGGTTAAAACAATATACAATCTCAAATGGAGAAAACCCTATAGTAGAGTGAACACTCCTATTATATTCAAACTCGACAAAAGGTAAACACTCTTCCAAACTCTTTAAATTCTTGCTTATTATGGCACACAATAGTGTCCCTAAATTTATATTAACAACTTCAGTTGCACATCCGTCTGAGGGTGACAAGTAGTAGAAAAAAGTAACTTAGTACCAAGCTTGCACCATAGCGTCTTCCAAAAATAACTCAAAAATCGTGTATCCCTATCAGACACAATGCTCCTAGGCATCCAATGCAGTCTAACAACCTCCATAAAGAACAAGTCAGCCACATTAGAAGCATCATCAGCTTTATGACAGGTAATAAAATGAGCCATTTTGGAGAGACGATCAACCACCACAAAAATAGCTTCCTTTCCCTTCTTAGACCTAGGTAGCCCCAGAACAAAATCCATAGAAAGTTCACCCAAGGTTCAGTAGGAATAGGGAGTGGCGTATACAGCCATGGGGTTGTACCCTAGACTTTGGTTGTCTACATCTTATACACCTTTCACAATGGCGTTGGACGTCACGTTTCATATGAGGCCAGAAAAAGTGTTCATGCAATGCGTTCAAGGTCTTAGCCACACCAAAATGTCCCATTAGGTCACCCCCATGCGCTTCTTTAACAAGCAATTCTCTAATGAAAGACTTAGGGATGCACAATCTATGTTCCCTAAATAAGCATCCATCGTGAAAATAAAATTTTTCATGTGTTCCATGCATGCAACACTCAAACACATCCTTAAAATCATCGTCTAGTGCATATAACTCTTTTACATGTTCAAACCCCAAGAAATTCGAACCTATGGTGGAGGATAAAACGTACCTTCGTGATATGAATCAGCCACTATGTTTTCCTTACCTTGTTTGTACTTGATCACATAGGGAAATGTCTCGATGAATGTCCTTGTCATAAGTTGGATAGTTCAACGAGCCACCATTAAGTTTTTCTCTAAAGTAAGCAACGGGCCTTCCTCATTGCATTACCACTCCCCCAATACCTAATCTTGAAGCATCACATTCAATTTCAAAACTTTTAGAAAAATCGAGCAATACCAGTACAGGAGCGTTAATCAGCTTTTGCTTAATGATATGAAAAACTTATCTTGCTCTTCGCCCCAATGGAAAGGGGTGTCCTTCTTGATCACTGCTGTCATAGGTGTTTCTATTGTGCTAAAATATGTTACAAACCTCCTATAGAAGCTGGCAAGACCATGGAAACTACGAACTTGGCCGATAGTAGTAGTCGTTGGCCAGTACCGAATAGCACTCACCTTTTCTTCATCCACTTTTACCTTGAGAACCCACAACATATCCAAGAAAAACAAGTTTATCCGTACAAAACACACACTTCTTGAAATTATCATACAAATGTTCCGCCCTAAGTGTGAGACCCGGAAGATTATTTGATGAATTGAGTTAATTAATCGGGTTTTGAATAGACCAGATTTGGCGTGAGCATATCTGGGATGGATCAGCTTTGAGCTGGTATGGACCAGATTTGGCGTGAGCATATCTGGGATGGATCAGCTTTGAGCTGGGATGGACCAGATTTGGCGTGAGCATATCGGGTTTCTCTGTATAATTTTGTTTAGAACTCGGGACAGTTGTAGAGTTCTACAGGTAGTAGTCAGATTTGGAGAGTTGAGAAGTTATGGTTTGTGACTTTGTCTTTGGTGTTGGTTGATTGTAATCGGGGCTAGAGGTGAAATCTGGTTGTCGCAAAGTATTTTTGAGTTTGCTATTTGAATCCTGCGTGGGTAGCGAAACAACGTCGTTTGGGAGAAACCAGATTTGAGTTGCGTAAATTGTTAGCACTGCATGAACCGGCCTGGTTTGAGGGCTTGGTGTGGACCGGTTCCGGGTTGTCTAGACCAGAAGACAGTGCGACGCCGTTTTGAGTATTAGTGAACGTTGGTTAGTACTTGTGTGAGATCTGTCATCCAGATCTGAGTTGCGATGCGGCGCCGTTTAGAGATAGCAGATTTGGTGTTAGAGGGATGACGTGTCCAGTGGAATAGTAGACTTTTGTGCGACGTCGTTTTGAAGGAAGTTCAAATCTATTTTGGCGTAGAGTCCAGATCTGGAGTAGTACTCAAATCTGAGTGGGTATCAGCTTTGAGCCATTGTTGTCGGTGGTCACTGTTCATCATATTTAGGGAACTTAAGTTGTTATGAATTTGACCTTTCGAACGCGATATCTTCCCAAACACTAGAAATATTTTCCGTAACCTTAATCTGTTGCGATACCCTAGCTATTGTTCATTGAACCTTATCTTCTCTGATTGCCGGTTGTATAAGACTCAGATTGGAGCAAGAGTGGTAGCGTTGGACTCCTCTTGCCAGGGTGTTTCTTCCTATACCTCTTGCGAGGGTTGTGCATAGCTAGAAGAGGAACACAAAGTAGCAACAGTGCGTCGTTGTTCACGGACTGGAAGATTTGTTTTTTCTGTTTAGGTAGTGCTTTTGAGTAAGAGCTAGATCATCCCTTATGCTTCGTTTAGAGCTGTCTGTTGTGCTAGAAGGGTAGGATAGAGCTGGTGGAGCTCGTAGCTCCCAGTTCATAGTTCTGTGCCACTATCCCTGAGTTTTGTTGTTGTTGTTTGGCCAAGCAGGTGACAGATTTGAGTTGCTCGGGACATTTTTGTGGTAGTTGTAGCTCAGAAAGCTAAGGTACGGATTTGAGCGTGTATTACAGCTTTGAGATAGGCATGGATATATGTGTATGTCTGCTGGTATGTTGTACAGTGTATGCTATTGTGTTGATTGTTGCAAACTGTTGCATTTGCATACACGCATTTCACTGTTGAGCTCAGATCTTGTTAGCCGTTCTTTGTTATGCTAATCTTTGTGTACCAGGGTGCTTGTATTGAGGACGAGCGGCAATACCGTGCTCCTCATCTCACTACTGGGTTATTGCTAGCCACTATGAGCCGAGTGGATAGCTACCATTGTGGTAGTTGTAGCTCAGAAAGCTAAGGTACGGATTTGAGCATGTATTACAGCTTTGAGATAGGCATGGATATATGTGTATGTCTGCTGGTATGTTGTACAGTGTATGGTATTGTGTTGATTGTTGCAAACTGTTGCATTTGCATACACGCATTTCACTGTTGAGCTCAGATCTTGTTAGCCGTTCTTTGCTATGCTAATCTTTGTGTACCAGGGTGCTTGTATTGAGGACGAGCGGCAATACCGTGCTCCTCATCTCCCTACTGGGTTATTGCTAGCCACTATGAGCCGAGTGGATAGCTACCAAATCTCATGTGTTGGGCAACAACAGGTTGAGTGAATTGTTATGCATCTGGTACCGTGTGTTGGGACGAGTGGATAGCTACCATGCTCTCACACACATCGTGGCAACTATCTTCCATTCGATTGTATCAGTTGTTGAGCTGTTTTTGAGTCATTTGGCTCCCTGCTCTGGTTGTAGCCTGCGGCTGTGGTTTTTCTGTTGTTCTCATGCATAGCACGTGCATTTATATCTTGTTGCTATCTGCATGCTGTTTATGTTTCTCTCTGTACTGGGGTTTGATCCCATGTCCCTATGGGGCTGGATTGTTTTGGTGCCTATGTGTTGTCCAGGTTTTCCAGGTTTCTCAGCTGGTCGTGGAGATGGCCCAGCTGGAGGTGCCCCGAGAGGTGGATAGAGTGTCCCAGTTATGTATATTATTTATATTAGGCAGTAGAGCAGCCTCCGAGGAATACCCCGTAAGGATATGATGTTCTTTTTTTGATTTGGGATGTACCCTATTAGGGAGTCACTCTATGCTTGTATTTGTTGTTGTATTTGTTGTTGTTGGTTTTCAATTGTTGTAAAACCAATATTTTGAATATCGTTGTATTTTAAAGTATGATTTTCTACGTCAGGCCAAAGCGAAAAATTTTAGACACTATTTTAAATGCTTCCGCGGATTGTATTTTTGTGTAGTTAACTCTGTGTTGTGCACCGGGCCTGACATTTTTCAGTATCAGAGCTTAAACTGGGATACGCTCGAATTCTTTTGATCACACTTGAGTCTAGGAACTTTTTTGCGTGTTGCATGTGCTTGACTATGTGCTATACCTTCTATGTGATCTAACTGTATTAGTATTTGCCCAGATGCCTCCTAGACGTAGGGGTAGAGCTACCAGACAGATTCCGGCAGAATCTGAGGGTCAGAATGAGAAGATTCAGCGTAGTATTCCTGGTCATAGGCGTACTAGGCAGATTGATGACGAGGTTGATGTGCTGGCAACCCATGTGGATGAGATGGAACTGATCATGGCGAGGTTCAGTGTATGAATCCTCGGACTTTCGATGGTGACGAGTGTAGTTCCGATGCTGAGTCCTGGCTGCAGCATATTACCGGACTGTTTGATAGAGTGCGCTATGATGATGATTGCAGACTGAGTTTGGCGACATTTCAGCTGAGGAAGAATGCAGAGTGATGGTGGAGAGGTGCTTCACGTACGCTTGAGGAGACCGGTGCGGGGATTACTTGGGATAGTTTCTATACGGCGTTCCGTCAGGAGTATGTTCCGGAGTCTTATGTGTATGCCCGGGAGCGAGAGTTTGACAACTTGGTTCAGGGAACCATGTCGGTAGGTGAGTATTCTCGAAGGTTTTCTTCTCTTTTGGCTTATGTTCCTCATGTTTCTGGCCGCGAGAGGGCTAAGAGGAATCGTTTCTTGGAAGGGCTAAATTAGGATTTGTATTCCTTGGTGCTGGCGAGTTCGCCTAGCAGTTATGCGGACGCGGTGGACAAGACAATGGACTTCGAGGAAGGATTGAGGAACCGTAGGTCTCGGGTTCAGCCTCCAACTTTGCAAGGTTCACGTCCCAATGTTCCAGGGGCGCAAATTATTCAGTTTACCCAGTAGCTGTCACCGCAACAGTCTGGACGCCACAGGTTTAGGCCTCGTGGCCATCAGTTCAAGAAGAAGCAGAGTTCTAGTTCTTTTGGCTCCGGTAGTTCTAGCAGCAGCAGTAGCCCTAGGGCCATCTTATAGTGGTCAGTATGGATGCAAACACCCCTCGACGCAGTGTACAGGGGTTCAGGGTGCTTGCAATTATTGTGGTAAATTTGGACATTTTGCGAGAGTGTGTCCATTGGCTGGATCTCAGCATGCCGCAGCCCCACCGCAGGGTCGACCTGGGGGATCGTCTAGAGGTCGTTCTTTTCCTGCTCCACAGCAGAGGATGGGGGAGACTCAGTATAGGACGTTTCAGTAGCCTGGTCCTTCGCGATTTGGAAAGCCTTCTCAGCCTCAGTTCTCAGGACCTCAGCATGCCCAGGTGAATGCCATGACTAGGGAGCTTGCAGAGGGCACGCCAGGAGGAGTGATTGCAGGTACTTGTACTGTCTTTGATTTTCCTGCATGTTTATTGTTTGATACTAGAGCATCACATTCGTTTATAGCTGATGCATTTATGGTTGAGAATTGTTTGAATACCACATCTTTATGTGATGTTTTTTCTGTTGCGACTCCTGCCGGCGCGAGCCTATTCTCCGAAGAGATTTTGTTGAATGGCATTCTTAGGTTGGTGAGAATATGTTGGTAGCGAACCTAATTCGATTAGTGGGGATTTCGATTGCATTGTGGGAATGGATGTGTTGTCTAGTTTTAGGGCCACCATGGATTGTTTCCATGGCGTTGTGCGCTTTAGGACTCAGTCTGGAGAGAAGTGGGACTTCTATGGCCTAGATTCCCGATCGAAGATTCCTTTAGTCTCTGCGATGGAGATGTTTAGCCTGTTGTCGTTAGAGAACGCTGGGTTTATGATCTACGCCTTGGATGCGTCTTCTTCTTCGCGCGTAGAGCTTAGTGATGTCCCTGTTGTTCGCCATTTCCCGGATGTGTTTCTGGAGGAGATTCCTGGTTTTCCTCCGAAGAGGGAAATAGAATTCAACATTGAGTTGGTACCTGGTACAGCTCCTATGTAGGATCTGTGTAAACAGATCCAGAATGTGTTTTGAATTTTTGTTTGATCAGCTTCAGGGTTCAGCGGTGTATTCTAAGATGGATCTGCGTTCGGGGTACCATCAGTTACGCATTCGAGAGGAAGATGTTGAGAAAACTACGTTCGTACAAGGTACAGGCATTATGAGTTTTTGGTTCTGCCTTTTAGGTTGACCAATGCCCCTGCAGTTTTCATGGATCTGATGAATCAATTCTTTCAAGAGTTCATCGATCAATTTGTGATTGTGTTTATCGATGATATCTTGGTGTACTCGAAGACTCCTTTGCAGCATAAAGAGCATTTGAGGTTGGTTCTCAAAACACTACGAGACTCGCAGCCGTATGCTAAGTTCTCCAAATGCGAGTTTTGGTTGGATAGAGTAGTATTTCTGGGTCATGTCATTTAGGCCAATGGATTGTCTGTTGATCCCAGTAAGGTAGAGGCTGTAGTGAACTGGGAACGCCCCAAAAATGTTTCAGAGATTCGTAGCTTTTTGGGACTGGCTAGCTATTACCGACGTTTTATTGAGGGATTCTCTAGTATAGCATAGCCTATTACGCAGTTGACCCAGAAAAACAAAATATTTGTTTGGACGGAGCAATGCGATAATAGTTTTCAATTGCTCAAAGAGAAGCTCACCACAACTCAGGCCCGGTGATCTAAATCATAGATTAATTACTCAATTAATCACAAATACACGGAAGAATTCAAAACATGGGCTAAAAAATTTTTCGAATAGGGCCTGATCCAAAATATCATTCAAAATAAGTTCATAATCAAAATAAGGACTTAAACTCATAAATCCTACAACAGGCAATAAGTAACAAATATAGATCCCCTCAAATATAAAAGGCACAGGACATCCCCTGGCTCAATATATATCAATACATATAACTGGGACTCAGAACGGGGATCTACCAGCTATCGCTCCACTCTGTCCAGCTGGATTTCCTGTAGAACCTGCAAAGGACAATCGCAGACCCAAGCAGCCCAAAAACAGGGAAAATAAACGATTTTCGGCCCCAGTCTGGCGAGAAGTGGAACTTCTACGGCCTCGATTCCCAATCGAGGATTCCGTTGGTCTCTGTCATGGAGATGTTTAGCCTTATGTCGTTGGAGAACTCTGGGTTCATGATCTATGCTTTGGACACATCCTTTTCATCGTGTGTGGAGCTTAGTGATATCCTCATTGCTCGAGATTTCCTTTATGTGTTACCTGAGGAGATTCCTGTCTTTCCTCCGAGAAGTGAGATCGACTTCAGCATTGAGTTGGTACCTGGTACGGCTCCTATTTCGCGAACCCCTTATCGTTTAGCTCTAGCCGAGTTGAGGGAGTTGAAGGTACAACTTAGTGATTTGCTGGATAAAGGTTTTATTCGACCGAGCATGTCACTGTGGGGAGCTCCTATCTTGTTTGTGAAGAAGAAGGATGGTTCGATGAGGATGTGTATAGATTTTCGGCAACTGAATAAAGCTACCGTTAAGAATAAGTACCCTTTACCAAGGATCGATGATTTGTTTGATCAGCTTCAGGGTTCAGTGGTGTATTCTAAGATGGATCTGTGTTCGGGGTACCATCAGTTACGCATTCGAGAGGAAGATGTTGAGAAAACTGCGTTCGTACAAGGTAGAGGCATTATGAGTTTTTGGTTCTGCCTTTTAGGTTGACCAATGCCCCTGCAGTTTTCATGGATCTGATGAATCGATTCTTTCAAGAGTTCATCGATCAATTTGTGATTGTGTTTATCGATGATATCTTGGTGTACTCGAAGACTCCTTTGCAGCATAAAGAGCATTTGAGGTTGGTTCTCAAAACACTACGAGACTCGCAGCTGTATGCTAAGTTCTCCAAATGCGAGTTTTGGTTGGATAGAGTAGTATTTCTGGGTCATGTCATTTAGGCCAATGGATTGTCTGTTGATCCCAGTAAGGTAGAGGCTGTAGTGAACTGGGAACGCCCCAAAAATGTTTCAGAGATTCGTAGCTTTTTGGGACTGGCTAGCTATTACCGACGTTTTATTGAGGGATTCTCTAGTATAGCATAGCCTATTACGCAGTTGACCCAGAAAAACAAAAGATTTGTTTGGACGGAGCAATGCGATAATAGTTTTCAATTGCTCAAAGAGAAGCTCACCACAACTCAGGCCCGGTGATCTAAATCATAGATTAATTACTCAATTAATCACAAATACACGGAAGCATTCAAAACATGGGCTAAAAAATTTTCGAATAGGGCCTGATCCAGAATATCATTCAAAATAAGTTCATAATCAAAATAAGGACTTAAACTCATAAATCCTACAACAGGAAATAAGTAACAAATATAGATCCCCTCAAATATAAAAGGCACAGGACATCCCCTGGCTCAATATATATCAATACATATAACTGGGACTCAGAACGGGGATCTACCAGCTATCGCTCCACTCTGTCCAGCTGGATTTCCTGTAGAACCTGCAAAGGCCAATCGCAGACCCAAACAGCCCAAAAACAGGGAAAATAAACGAGGTCAAACCTCAGTACGAAGAGCACTCATAAAACAGCAGTTCATAAACATGCAATATTTCATGTTATGAAATGCATGAGGTTAACAAAGAATATCGGTTATCAAGGCCAACAACTCAGCTGGAAATCAAATCTCAATTGAGCCTCAACATCACGCACAGCCAATCAGCCGGTGGAAATCATCGATCCGTGATCTTCAGGTCCATCGACCATCACAGCTCAGCGGTATTCAGGCGCGACAACTCAGCTGGCCACCACCTCGATGATTGCATTGGATCTTTCAGGCGCTACAATTCAGTTGGCCGATCACAACGCTAGCTCGACTTGGGTCATCAATCAAATATCAGGCTCAAAAATATCTCATGCTTATGCCAAAGCTGTTTAAATAATCTCAAATCCGTATCTCAAATCTCAGTTTCTACCTCGACAGATCACACAGAACACAGCTCCAACAGCCTGCTCAACTTAGCTGCGCTACTAGCTCTTCCAGAACTCAACAGAAGATGCCTACTAGCTCAAATCTGCCAAGATATCTAATAATCAGCGCACATAAAATCTCATTCAGCTTACAGCCTAAAGCCCCGTAGCCTAAAACAACTAGCTCAACTCTATGGAGCACTACCCAGCTCTAAATCGAAGCTTAAATCGGTAAGAAATCACATACTCAAAGCTGCTCAAGAACAGAAGAACTGCTTCCCAGAATTCGCGAAGATATCAAACTCTGCAACTACTTCGTGCTCCCTCAACTCGTCGATCTAAAGCTCCAAACTGGTATCAATTGAAAGCCTAAGGAAGACGACCTCAGCGCCACCAATCTTGCTCCAAACGGCGGCGTAAATCGATGGAAATTGACGGAGAAAGGGTTTGATGAACATTAAGGGTTTCGGGAAACTCTCGGGAAGAAGGTAAGAAATGTCGGGTTCGAAATCGACTAAGTGTTCATCGACACTTATATTTAAATCCCTCAGTCAAAGCTATAGTGAAATTCAATCTCCGACAAATTTAGATCTTAGCGCTATTCAAATCTTGGCGCTAACTCAGATATGCCTTCGCCACGCTATATTAGCGCATAACCATCAATCGACATCGCATTACCGCAAAACGACGTAGCATAGGGGTCCTGCTCAAAACAACAGATCTCGTGTCAAAAACCCGCTCGCTCATCCGGATTTTGTCAAATCTGAAATCATTAAACCGCACCGATCTACACCAACTCTCGAACCGGACCGGTCCACACAGTACCGTTGACCAACGCTTGACTTTCCAAAAAGACGCGCACATCTGCTCACTCTCTCTGGACAGATTTCTCTACTCAAATCTGACTATCACCAAACGACACCGTATTGCTTATACTCAAAACAACATCGCTTCACTTCCCTCTCAAGGCCAATTGCTCAAACACAAGAGGGACATCTCAAATCTGATTCGCTAGAACTCACGCGAGAATCCTAATAACTTACATTCTCCAAGCCACCCGATAGCGACCAATAGTCCACATCTGATCTGTTCTACCTCAAATATGAAAATCCAAAAATCACCAACAGAAAAACCAAATCTTTCAAATCTGAAACCCGATAGCTAACACTTCCATTGGTTAATCCTCATCCAGATCTGATTAACCGATTAATCACCAATTAACAAATTTCTAGTCCTCACACTCACCCCCAATAGAAATGGATTTCGTCCTCGAAATCAACTTGCAGCAACAGATCAGAATCACAGAGAAACACAAAAAATTCACCAAACAACCTGTCCAGCATGACTCAATGCTAAACAAAACCACCATTCATAATCGAAGCACGAATCAACAAGTTAGAAGATTACCTGGAATACTACTGTCATCGCTCAAACAGATCAGGCCACTCTTGTCTCTTTTTTTCTTCAACTTCCTAGGTAGCTTCTTCTCTATCATGCTTGCTCCATTGGACCATCACCAACGGAATAATCTTATTCCTCAACTGATTCTCCTTCCTATCCAAAATCTGTACTGGATATTCAACATAGCTCAGGGTATCATCCAGCTCGACTTCATCAGTCCTCAGCAAATGGGACGGATCTGGCTAATATTTCGTCAAGATTGACACATAAAACACATCCTGTATCGCTGCTAACTCAGTAGGTAGTCGTAATATATAAGCCAAAGACCCAATCCTCTCAACAATATCAAAGGGACCAACGAATCTAGGAGCCAATTTACCCTTAAATCTGAATCTCATCACGCTCTTGAAAGGAGAAACCTTCAAAAATACTCGATCGCCAACCTCAAATTCCAAAGGTCTGCGTCTCTTGTTAGCATAGCTAGCATGTCAATATTGTGCACCTTTCATTATACTCCGAATCAACTCAATCTGATCTTTCAGATGCTGCACAAATTCAGGAGTAGAAGAGCTTCATTTTAAAATTCATCGGGAAGACCAGATTTCTAACCCTTTTTGATTCCCACAAAAAGGGAGAGAATTGTTAGATCATGCATTTATTATTTGAGGTTTTGTGTAAATCAAAAAGGGAGAGATTGATGTATCTGTGTAAACATATCCAGATTAAGTTTTGAATTACACAAAACCTGTTATTGTGTTACTAATGTTTCTACTTAGTGTACAGATGTTAGCTATCGAAGAAAACTGTCATGAAGCAGAATTTGTCCAGTCGTGAGAAGAAAAGATTTTATCAGCCGCAAGCTACAGTGATTCAGCTGTGAGCTATAGTGATTCAGTCGCAAGCTACAATGAAATTAAAAGAGAAATCTGAAGGATCGAAGTGGTGAAAAAGAACAATTTAGAGAATCTGAGAAGCTTGCGTGGAGTTTGAATATAGGTGAAGTCTGGAATTAAATAGAAGAAGCAAAGAAGTTTGTCCAGTCGTAAGAAGCAAATAAGTTTGTCCAGTCGAAGAGAAGAAGAAATATGTTTATCAAGGAGAATAAATCTGGTAAACATAAGAGGAGTGAACAGTAGAAGTCTGGAAGAAGGCGTTGAACAGGACAAGCGCAATTTAGCAGTTGGAACTATCAGTCGTAAGCTACAGTGGACCAGTCGGTGATATTATCAGTCGATAGTTGATTTCAGTAGGATGTTTATTTAGAGGAAATCAGCAGATGGTTAGAAATCAGCAGGTGAATTCTTCCAGGGTAATCAGCAGGCGCAAGCATTTGAGAGATAGCGTGTTTCGTTAAGGATTGTAAAACGACAGCGTTTGTTTAAGATGAAACTACGGTGTCTTGGACTAACGGTAAAATTCAGCTGTTGGTGTTTGCGTATATTCACCCGCTGGTATTTCAGCAGGTACACCTTTCCAGAAGAATCAGCAGATAACTACAGTTGTTGGATTAACCAGTCGATGGTACTTGTCGTTAGCAATAGCAAAACGATGTCGTTTGGATAAATGGATAAGATAGCGTTTTGCCTTCGCTCTAAGGTTCGGTCGATCGATTTTGCGATGGTAATAACCAGCAGGTACATCTCTTAAGGGAAACCAGCAGGTAGCTACAGTGATCTTGGACCAGCCGATACTTTTTGAAGTGAAATATTTCAAGCGATCAGCTGATGCATATTTTTAGGCGATGAAGTAATCAGCCGATGTATTCTTTCAATTGTTCAAGTCATCAGCTTTTTTGCAAATCAATGGATCGATTCAAACGTTCATATCAGAGAAATTCAAAGGCAGAGATTGAATCGTACATATGCCATTTATTGAGGGAACAGTATCAGTACTATTCTGGGTAAATATTACAATATACAGAGGAGCATTGCACACATTTGGGAAGACGACGATTTAGCCATAACAAGCACAGAAAGGATTTGAATCTACTCTAACGGCTATATCTCTGGAGAGAAGTCTATATATACAAGATGATTTGAAGAAATCGATGACTTT
>KQ987303.1:0-24333 GCA_001598015.1 Dorcoceras hygrometricum
TTTGGAGCATAAGGAGCATTTGCGGATTGCCTTCAGACGTTGAGAGACCAGCAGTTGTATGCCAAATTCTCCAAGTGCGAGTTTTGGCTAGATCGCGTCGTATTCTTGGGACATGTGATTTCAGCCGAGGGGATTTCGGTGGATCCCAGTAAGGTTGATGCTGTTCTGAACTGGGAGCATCCCAGAAATGTTTCCGAGATTCGTAATTTCTTAGGTCTAGCGGGCTATTACCATCGTTTCATCGAAGGTTTCTCTAGCATAGCCAAGCCGATGACTCAACTGACGCAGAAGGACAAGCGGTTTGTGTGGACTGAGCAGTGCGAGAATGCCTTTCAACTGTTCAAGGAGAAGTTGACTACTACACCTGTGTTGGCTCTGCCGTCCGGATCATGTGGTTTCGTTGTTTGTTCTGACGCTTCGCTCAATGGATTGGGTTGTGTGTTGATGCAAAATGGTCGAGTCATTGCGTATGCCTCGCGGCAGTTGAAACCGCATGAGACTCGTTATCCAGTCCATGATTTGGAGCTTGCAGCGGTGGTTTTTGCGCTAAAGATCTGGCGTCATTACCTGTATGGCGAGCAATTTGTGGTGTACTCGGACCACAAGAGTTTGCATTATCTGTTTTCGCAGCCTGACTTGAACATGAGACAACGTCGTTGGATGGAGCTGCTAAAGGACTTTGATTGTGAGATTAAGTATCAGCCTGGGAAGTCGAACGTAGTGGCCGATGCTTTGAGCAGAAAGGCTAGTGAGATTCTTGCTTCGTTGTATATCTCTAAGGATCAGGAGCATCATAATCTAACGGGTTGAGATTTTAACCGGTTGATGATTGTGTTGTGGTTTCTCCAGTGGCCGATGCTTTGAGCAGAAAGGCTAGTGAGATTCTTGCTTCGTTGTATATCTCTAAGGATCAGGAGCATCATAATACTACGGGTTGGAGATTTTATCCGGTTGATGATTGTGTTGTGGTTTCTTCTTTTCAAGTGGAGCCACAGATCGTTTCGACAATAAGAGCGGCTCAAAGGACTGATCCTTCCATCCACGAGTTGAAGTTAAAGGTCAGGGCTGGGGAACTTGAGGATTATTCCGTTTCTTCTGATGGTTGCTTGAGGTTTCGTGGCAGGCTGGTTGTGCCTAACCTCATTGATTTGAAGGAGGATATTCTTCGGGAGGCGCATTGCAGCAGACATAGTGTTCATCCTGGTGCACGGAAGATGTACCATGCGTTGAAGCCGCACTTCTGGTGGGCTGGCCTAAAGAGCGACGTTGTTGGGTTCGTTTCTCGATGTTTGAACTGTCAGATGGTAAAGGCCGAGAGGATGAGACCTGGTGGTCTATTGCAGAGTTTGGAAGTGCCCCAATGGAATTGGGAGCACATAGAGATCAATTCGTGACGCATCTGTCTCGTTCCAGCAGAGGATGTGATGCTATTTGGGTGGTTATAGACCGACTGTCAAAGTCTACATATTTTATTCCCTATGGGATGACCTTCTCATTGAAGAAAATGGCGAAACTGTACGTGGATTTCATGGTTAGACTTCACGGTGTGCCTGTTTCGATCGTCTCAGACCGAGATCCGAGGTTTACTTCCAGGTTTTGGAAGAGTCTGCAAACAGCTTTGGATACCAGATTGGCTATGAGCACCGCGTATCACCCCCAGACAGATGGCCAATCTGAGCGAACTATCCAGACTTTTTAGGATATGTTACGAGCTGTTGTGTTGGATTTCGGAGGTAGCTGGCAAGACGCGTTGTCTTTAGTGGAGTTTTCCTATAATAACAGCTATTATATGACGATTGGCATGGCGCCGTTTGAGGCTTTGTACGGCAGGATGTGCAAATCGCCAGTATGTTGGGAAGAAGTGGGGGAGAAGCAGCTCTCTGCCCCAGACTTTGTGCAGCAGATGAATGATCATGTGGATCTAATTCGACAGCGGATGAAAGCTTCCCAAGATCGCCAAGCCAGTTATGCGAATAAGAGGCGTCGACCTCTAGAGTTTCAAGTTGGTGATCAGGTTTTCCTTAAAGTTTCTCCGTTTCGCAGTGTCATGCGCTTTGGACCAGTTATGCGAATAAGAGGCGTCGACCTCTAGAGTTTCAAGTTGGTGATCAGGTTTTCCTTAAAGTTTCTCCGTTTCGCAGTGTCATGCGCTTTGGACACAAGAGAAAGTTAGCCCCTCGTTACGTCGGACCGTATGAGATTGTTGAGAGGATTTTCCCGTTAGCGTATCGGCTGTTGTTGCCTCCGGAATTATCTTCTCTACATGATGTCTTCCATGTTTCCATGTTGAGGAAGTATGAGCCAGATCCGTCGCATGTGCTTAGAACTGACGAGGTTGAGCTAGATCAGACATTGAGTTATCAGGAGTATCCCTTGCAGATCCTTGGCAGAAAAGAGAAACAGTTGAGGAACAAGACCATTCCGTTGGTGATGGTGTAGTGGAGCAAACATGGTAGGGAAGAAGCTACTTGGGAGCTGGAAGAAAAGATGCAGCGCGAGTGGCCGCATCTGTTTGAGTAGCTGTTGAGCTAGAATTCCAGTAGTTTGTAGCTTTTGGCTGTATTTATTCCCTAGTTTTTGTTGATTGTTTGCTCAGTTATCTTGAAATCTTGGCTTGTGTTAGGCGAGTTTCTGTTTTTGGTTTCTGTTGCCGTGTTGTTCCGGAATTTTTGTGTTTGATCTCGAAGACGAAATCCTTTTTAGTGGGGGAGAAATGTGAGACCTGAATTTGATAAGAGATTAATTGTTGAATTGATTTGGTGTTGGTTGTATTTTCGGGTCAGATTTCACATTTTGAGCAATTCTGGAAGTTTTTGTAATTTTGGGTTTTTGAGGTGAAAGCTGGTCGGTGGTGAAAACCAGTCGCAACGTTTATGTGATATCGCGAGATTTCGATACGCCATCGTTTAGGCGAAGTCTGGTACCAGCTTCGAGGAGTTTGTTGCGTCTGGTTGAGAAGCCGAGAGCAAATGTCAACGTGGGTCAGCGCTCCTGTATCCTGCGTCTGCTAGTGCACGAGAGTTAGCATCTGGATGACGTAGGATGTGCGACGTCGTTTTGGTTAGCGCTAAGGAATCCAGTCGTTGGGTTAGCGACCAGCTGCTGGGTCTGTGCGACGTCGTTTATATAAGTTGGAACGCAGCGTTTTGATGCAACGTCTGGTACCAATTTTTGGTTTGTGAAGCATCCAGTCGTTGGGTTGTCCAGCTTTTGGGTTTGAGGACCAGTCGCAAGTGTAGAGTGACGTGTCACCTTGCGACTTCGTTTTGAGTTGTTGGGATTTATTAGTTATGGGATTCAGCAGCTGTTGGTTGTTGTTGCAACTGCTGGTTTTGTCGGTGGATGTTTTAATTAGATTCCAGTCGTTGCGAGATATATATATAGGAAGACTTGGTCTTCGATTTGAGATACCAGATCCCATACTTAGTGAAATATTCTCTTGATTGTCGACCTCTGTTTCTCGAACCCTAGTACTGTTCACCGTGAGTTTCCCCGGCGAATTCCCATCGTTTACGGTCATCGTTGTTCACGTTCGAGGTAGCGCTGGACTCCCATTGGAAAGCTCTCTCATCCTATACCCTTTTTGGAGGCTGTTGTTGGCTGGAGCAGAAGCACGAAGTTGCTGGTTTAGCTCGTGCATTTCGTAGTTCAGGTAGAACTTCGTTAATTCGATGAGATCTTGTTCCTAGCCTAGAATTAAGCTTCCTGTTGAGTTGTTGTGTAGGATGATAGCTGGTTGAGTGTGTGTAACTCCCAGCGTGCTTTCTGTGTATTAGATTCCCTGTGATTTATGCCCTGTGTGCTTCGACAGGTTGCAATCCGGTTTTCTCAGGACCTTTGCTTGTAGTAATTGTTGCACAGAGAGTATAAGGTACGGATCTTGAGCTTGTGATAGCTTGGAAGTTGCGTGAGATATTATGTGAGGCTGCTGGGATGTTTCGATGAACATGGCTGTGTATTGCTTGCTGAGCATTTGTGTTTATGCAAGCTGTTTTATTGATGTGCATACACGCATTGTTCACGCATTGTTTCAGATCCCTCGTGTATTGTATCTTGCAGCTTCATTGTTAGAGTAGATGCCCAACTAGCCAACTTGTAGCGTGTGGGTTTATAGACTCTTGTATGAAACAATCTTTATATATGATATTCGCATTTATCCATACGGCATTCTTTACTTTCATTGTGTGTATGATGATTTAAAATTGCGTTGAGTAAAGACCTAGAATGCACTAAAGTGTATGTTAGATGTGTGGGTATGACGGCTATCATGAAACACATCTAATAGTCACTGTGTATTCTGAACTGTTCCTAGTCGATTGGGCCGTCAAAATGAGTATAGGGCCGCCCGAGTTCGAGACTAGTATCTGCGATGCAAAGTACCATGTTTCATTCGTAGGGAACATTGTGATGTTCTGAGCATGCAGATAGATAGTGACCTGGTGATCAATCGAACTACCCTCCTTCGGACTTTCCAAGTGGTTACCATTTGTCGAGTGGATAAGTCCGAGGTCTTGGTTGTACTGATTAGTCATCACGACTCGAAATGTCATTGAGACTCTACGTGATAGGCGTCTCACTTTGACCCCTTTGCTGTATATTGCTATTGTTTCTTACCAGGATGCGAGGGCGAGCGGCAATACCGCACTCTCATCTCCCTGCTGGGATCTGTTAGCCACCATGCGCCGAGTGGTTAACTACCACAGTTCATGGGCGAGACAACGACAGGTTGAGTTGTTTTATGCATCTGGTATTCGGGTGTAGTTTCAAGGCGAGTTGCTCATTACCACACTTTGAACACACCCCGTGGCCACTGATTCGTTGCAGATCTTGTGGAGCTGTGTTTTAGTTCCTTGGCTCCCTTTTCGGTTGAAGCCTTCAGTTGTTATCCGGTGTCTCATGCATAGCATCTGCATTTTATCTTATGCTTTTCTTTAGCTATTTCAGTTGCTCTCCGTACTGGGGTTTGACCCCATGTCCTTTGGGGCTTGGTTTGTTTTCCTTGCTTGTGTTGTTTTCAGGGAACCCAGGTTTTACAGCTGGTCGTGGCTTTAACCCAGCTGAAGGCGCCCCAGGAGGTGGTTAGAGTATCCCAGTTGCGTATAGCATATTTATATGTATCAGTACAGTTAGCCAGGGGATGCCCTGTGCTTAGTTGTTGTATCCAGTGGTTGGAGTCTTATACTTGTGGTTGAATGCTATACTTTATTGTTATGGCTTGTAACCATTTGTTGTTTGGCCGGTTTCGTAAACTGGGATATCTATTTTGAGTATCGCACTATTTTAAATTATATTGTTTTAAACCGTCAGGACAAAAGCAAAAATTTTACCCGCTTTTTATTAGCTTCTGCTTGTTTGTGCGTTGTTTATCTCCGTTGTGAGCACGAGGCCTGACACTCCCTCAAATCGATCAAGGTCGGAACCACAAATCTCCCTCGAAACCTCAAACAACCATCAGAAACAATGGTAAAATCTTATTACTGACCTGATTGGGCTTTAAAATTCAACTCATGAATGTACCGGTTAGTCCTCTGTACTGCTCTTGAAACGACTCGACTTACTAAAATATTTTCCTTAAAAAAAAGGCAT
Organism: Dorcoceras hygrometricum; assembly: GCA_001598015.1. NCBI lineage: Eukaryota > Viridiplantae > Streptophyta > Magnoliopsida > Lamiales > Gesneriaceae > Dorcoceras > Dorcoceras hygrometricum. The sequence goes on from KQ987303.1 coordinate 5,587, forward strand.
AAATTTTTTTTGTTCACTATTCACATGAACAGTACTATTCACGTAAATAGTACCCTCGATAGTTTTCCCAAAAAACTTTGCAAAATTTAACTTGATGCGACTCAAAAAAAAAAGAGAATTTTCAAATAATGTCATACCGCGATAAAGCGTATATCCCAACAAAATTTTCAAACGAATTAATTATCAAATTTCAACTCTGACGAAATAAGAATTTATTTCAAAAATAACTCCTAAAGGAAAAAGTATCCTCAAATTTAAGTAACATCTCATAAAAATCTTTTGCGGAAGCTTAGAAGGTCTCGGGAGTGCGTCGCCGGTGTCCGAGCTCCTCAAATGTCGTCGCCTCGAACCTCGTCATCATTCTCACCTGCACACAATCAAATCTAGTGAACCTAGAGGCTCAGCAAGCTCAAACCTGAATAACAAGTACTAAATATGCATCCATATGCATTAAAGTAGCAATACTAAAAATACGTTTTTAAACCCTCAACATCAAAATTTTAAAAGAACTTAAACTTTAAACTTTAAACTTTAAACATCATCATCAAAAAGTTTTAAACGGATCTCATGCGCCGTAGTCACTATCCCCCTCTAATATGACTCTACGGACCTCATGCTACGTCTTGGTCACAATAACTCACATTCCTCAAAACAATTTTTCTTCTTTTCATTTAAAACATCAAACATCAAATATCATGCCATAAATCATCACAAAAAAATTCATCGCTTCATTTTAAAAAGCTTGCTTCCTGTAAACATATTTGCGATGGGTTAGAAAATAAGGAAAGTATTATCAAAAATCAATTGGGACCGTTCTAAACTTCTCAACGGGCTACTCGGACACCGGACGGTCTCAACGAGTCACCGGACAAGCCCGAAACTCATCACAATCAATCCAAGCCTAGGAAGTATAATTTTAGAAGTCTTCAACATGTTTACAAGCCATAGAAATTCTGTTCGGATGCCTTCGGGGTGCTGCCATGACCTCAAAAATTTCAACCCTACATGTTGCCCCTCCTCGATTCCTAATCCTACTCGTATAACTCCTAACATACTACCATCAGCTCCAAGCCCTTAAGTAAACTTTAGAACCTATCCTCCCTGATTTAGGACCTCATGAACGTAGCCCAAGGTGAAGTACAGCAACATACGTGACACAACCCACTACTTTGTAGCCTTGCCCTTCCCTCCTCCATCGACGCAACGTGCGGTTTCCTTACCCTTCCGACACTACCCTTTTCCCAATCCGACCAGACCATGAACATACCAGTATAGACCCTCTAAGACATGCACAAGTCCATGGACGTGCCCTCCTATTCGAGTCAAGCCCACACGACTCACCCCAAGGTTCCCGATCACAACCTTTCGTCCATGGGGCTTGCATGACTTCCCTCGACCCCCAATGGTGACCAGTCTTGGCCGACCCCTTGGGCAGCCCTGAGGCCGACCTCAACCTCACCCTTGACACCTCCCAGGACTATCCTAAGCCCCTGTTCAAGCAATCAAGGCTCAGCCTTCGCAGTAGTAACCCAAAGAGCCACAACCCCCTCACCCGACGACACACCACTCCTAGCTCTCAAATCACACCACCCGCTGACCAGAGGTTCTCCCCCAAGTCCAGTACGAAAATAAACATCTTAATCACTACCTGGACTCTTCCTACGAGCAGCAGCCCCGTCGGAACATCAAAGGTTATACGCTGAAACGACAATACATATCCAACCGAATCATGCACATGACCAGCCTCTTTAACATCAGTCCTAATTCATAATAATAATAAAAACACACATAATATGATCCGAAAGTGGCAGAAAAGAAGATTTAAAACTTGTCTTTGATGGAAAAAATTTGCGATTAACCGTTACCGGAAGCGTCGGAATGGATCGGGGCGAAATTTCCTTCAAGATTTTCCCTTCTCACGCTGCCCTTAGCTCTGTTTTTTTCTTTTGTTGGAGGAGTTTGTTTTTGTTACGTGAGGAATTGGGGAGGAAGGAGGCTTATGTGCTAAGTATTAGGTTATGTGTAGATAATTTGTTCTAAATCACAATTTGGTCCTCTAAGATATAATTAAATTGCTTTCTAAACCTATTAATATTAAATTTTCTACACACTATTTCATTCAAATTATATATGAAAATGAACCAAATTTTGGTATTATATAAAAATTAAATGCTTACCCGCTCTTTTTCTCAAAAAAAAAAATCGCTTTCGTGAAAAGAACGCTCAAAATTCACATTTACCCACTCGCTACTAAAACTTTAAATTTAAAATGAAAAAAATATATTTTTAAAGTCACCTCATTGTCCCCGATTATCCCTCCGTAGCCCGGCACGGGAAAATCACCTGAAATCGGAAATCTCAAGAAACCCATAACAATTCAGAATACATCACCAATAATATTTTAAAACCTCAATTTATAATTTAATCATTTAAATCTTTTATATCATGCATATGGTTTACGTGAGCGGATCTTGGACGCTACAGCTCTAATGTCCACAATGATTTGGGGTTAAACCTGAAACGAAGAAACTACAAAGAAATCATCACCAGGATGAAAACGCCATCCTGAAGATCCCAAATGTTCATGGACCTTCGGAATGCTCAACACCGTCAGCATCGCAGGCTGGGATTTCCTACTCAAAGCATCTGCAACAAGATTCACTCGCCCAGGCTGGTACTGAATGTTGCAATCAATATCCTTGAGCAACTCCATCCATCGACGTTGTCTCATGTTCAGACCGGACTGAGTGAAGATATACTTCAAACTCTTGTGGTCGGTGAAGATCACAAATTTCTCTCCATACAAGTAGTGGCGCCAAATCTTCATGGAAAACACGATCGAAGCCAACTCTAAGTGATGAACGGGGTATCTAGTCTTGTGAAGCTTCAACTGTCAAGACGCATAAGCTATAACTCGCCCGTTATACATCAAAACAGAATCCAAACCACTCAAAGAGGCATTAGAGCACACCACAAAAACTCTCGATCTAAGGGTAAGCCAACACCGGAGAAGTACTCAACTTCTCTTTAGCGTCAGAAAGTTATACTCACATTCATTTGTCCAAACAAACCTCCTATCCTTCTGTTTCAGCTGCATCATCAGCCTGACTATTGTCGAAAATCACACAATGAAACGTCTGTAATAGTCCACCAAACCTAAGAAACTATGAATCTCAGATACATTCTTGGGCCGCTCCCAATTGATGACTTCCTCAAATTTACTGGGATCCATTGAAATACTTTGAGACGAGATAACATGACCCAAAAGACTACTCGATCTAGCCAAAATTCACACTTGGAGAACTTGGCATACAACTGTGAGTCTTTCAAACTCTGCAATACTAACCTCAAGTGCTCCCTGTGCTCCATCTTGGTCCTCAAAAAGACCAATATATCATTTAAAGACGATCACAAAGCGGTCAATGTACTCACTGAAAACTCGGTTCATCAGATCCATGAAAATAGCAGGGGAATTCGTCAACCTAAAAGGCAACACCAGAAACTCATAATTCCCATACCTGGTCCAGAACGCCGTCTTCGAAATATCCTAATCCCAGATCCTCAATTGATGATAACCGGGATGAAAATCAATCTTTGATTACACTGCTGATCCCTGAAACTTGTCAAACAAGTCATCAATCCTCGAAAATGGATACTTCTTCTTCATTGTCTCTTTGTTCAGTTGCCTAAAATCTAAATACATCCGCATCGACCCGTCTTTCTTCTTCATAAACACGATTGAAGCTCCCCAAGGTGACACACTTGATCTAATGAATCCCTTCTCTAACTCATACAATACTGATCCTTATGTTCCCTCAATTCAGCTAGTGGCAAGCGATAAGGAGCTCTAGAAATTGTGGCAGTACCTGGCACCAACTCGATGTTGAAATAAATCTCTCGTTATGGAGGAAAATCAGGAATCTCATCAGGAAAGACGTTAGGGAACTCTCGAGTAACAGGGATGTCACCAATCTCTAATCGCGGTTCAGCAGTCACGTCCAAAGCATAAATCATAAATCCTGAGTTCTCGAGCGATAGCAAGCTAAAAATCTCCATAGCCGACACAAATGGAATCTTAGATCCAGAATCAGTACCATAAAATCACACTTCTCTCTAGATTGGGGTCCAAACATCACCACCCATTTGAAACAATCAACTATAGCCCTAGAACTAGACAACACATCCATTCCAAAATATACATGCAAAATCTCGTATCTACAAAGAAATAAAATATGTCACCGACACATTCTCATCAAACTTAACAACACAATTCAGAACCATCTCACGTGACATCAAACTCACACCAGTAGGATTTGCAATAGATACAACATATCACAAGGGTATACCCAATCCATACTCATACACGAACATATCAGATATAAACGAGTGTGATGCTCTAGTGTAAAAAACAACTCGTGCAGAATAATAAAAATAAGGAAAGTACATGAAATAACGCCTCTAGGCATATCTTCAGCTTGATCATCGTCATCCCATTCACTTGAGCTCATTGAGGTCCCGAGTGATGAGATTGAGAAGGCCCTCTGAACCTAGACGCTTCCGACGACCGATAACCTGATCTCTGGGACTGAGCAGCGGGACGCGGTCTCCTTGAAGAACCTCCAAAAGAACCCTGTTGCGATAGGTTAGAGTGTTGTCCTCTAGAAGTAGGACACACCCTCGCAAAGTATCCACCTGCCCACAAGTATGGCAAGCACCCTGCACTCGAAGACACTGAGAAGTCAGATTCCTACCACCGCACCGACCACAGAACATTGCCTTTGAACTCACCCCAATAGAACTGTACAAACCAGAAGAACTCGAACCAATACTCTTGAATTGCTTCCCTCTAGTCCTAAACCTCTGACGGTTCAAATATCATTGGGACTGAGCAGGAGGAGTAGTCTCCTTGAAGAACATCCAAAAAGACCTTCCCGCGACAAGTTAGAGCACTACCCCCTAGTAGTACAACACACCTTCTCAAGTATATGATAGGATAGAAAAGAAATCGCTCGCTACAGTATGTGTGAGACCCAAAAGATTATTGGATGATTTAAGTTAATTAATCGGGTTTTGTATAGAACAGATTTGGCATGAACATATCTGGGATGGATCAGCTTTGAGCTGGTATGCTTGGTGAGTGTATCGGGTTTCTTTGTATATTTGTGTATTAGGAACAACTCTGGACAGTTGTAGAATTCTACGTAGTAGTAGTCAAATTTGGAGAGTTGAGAAGTGCTGGTTGGTGGTTTCAGCTTCAGCGCTGGTTGTTTGTAATTGACGCTAGAGGTGAAATCTGGTTGTCGCGAGTATTCAAGTTTGCTAATTGATATCGTGCTCGGGTAGCGAAAAGTCATCGTTTGGTGGAAATCAGATTTGAGATGCGTAAGTTGTTAACGCTATGTGAACCGCCTGGTTCGAGGGTTTGGTGTGGACCTGTTTTGGGTTGTCTAGACCGAAAGGGTGTGCGATGTTGTTTTGGGTATTAGTGAGTGCTGGTCAGTGCTGTTCAGATTTGGTCATTCAGATCTGAGTGTTTTAGTTAGGAGCGATGCGACGCCGTTTAGAGAGACAGATTTATGCATTAGTTGCATCGTGGTGCGACGCCGTTTGGTAGTAGCGTGCTGGTTTAGCGTATGGTCCAGATCGGGAGTGATACTCAGATCTGAGTGGGTATCAGCTTTGAGCCAGTATTGTCGGTGGTTACTGTTCATCAGATTTGGGAAACTTAAGTAGTATTTATAGAGGACTTTGACCGTAGTCTTGCAATTGTTTCCCTATACTTAGAAATATTTCGCGTAACCTTACTCTGTCGCGATACCCTAGCTACTGTTCCCGTAGCTTATCTTCTCCGATTGTTGGCGGTAGAAGACTCAGATTGGAGCAAGAGTGGTAGCGTTGGACTCCTCTTGCCAAGGCGTTTCTTATTATACTTCATGCGAAGGGAGCTACCTTGTGTAGTCTGTTAGCATTTCGGAAGATTTGCTTTTCCGTTCAGGTAGTGCTTTCGGGTAAGAGCTAGATCCACCCTTATGATTCGTTTAGAGCTGTATGTTGTGCTAGAAGGGTAGGATAGAGCTGGTGGAGCTCGTAGCTCCCAGTTTGTGGTTTCTGGGCTACTGTCCCTGAGTCGTTGCTTGTGTTTGGCTAAGCATGTTTCAGATTTGAGGGCTCGGGACTTTGCTTTGGTAATTGTAGCTCAGAACTAAGGTATGGATGTGAGCTTATGATTACAGCTTTGAGATGGACTTTTGTATAAATGGCGTGTGCTGTTATGTTGAGAAGTGTGTATGATGTTGTTTCTGTGCTGTTGTTTGCATCTGTTTTTACGTATGTTATCTTGCAAGCTGTTGTTATGCATACACTTATATCATGTTGTTCTGCTCATTCCTTTGCGAGCCTTGTTAACAGCCTGCTGTGAGAACCCCTGATCTGTTGTTGTTGCTGTTGAGCTAATCCTTGTTGACAGGGTGCATGTGATTGAGCGCCTGGGTAGCTCCCAGTTCTCTCATATGCAATATGGCCTTCCAGTTCTGGCTGGTATTGATGTTTTATGTGATTGAGCGCATGGGTAGCTCCCAATATCTCACATGAGTTGCGGCCATCCCTGTAATCTGTTGTGATTGGTACCATGTGTGATCGAGCGCCTGGGTAACTCCCATTCTCTCACACATTCGGTGATCACTTCCAGTTATGGTCCAGATCGGGAGTGATACTCAGATCTGAGTGGGTATCTTTGAGCAGTCCTTTGGATCCTTTGAGCTCCATGTTCTCATGCATAGCATTGGATTTATATCCTGCTCTATCTGCATGTTGTTTTATATTTCTCTCCATACTGGGGTTTGACCCCATGTCTCTCTGGGGCTGGATTGTCTTTGTGCCTGTGGGTTGTTTAGGTTATCCAGGTTTCTCAGCTGGTCGCGGAGATGGCTCAGCTGGTAGTGCCCCAGGAGGTCGATAGAGTGTCCTAGTTATGTATAATATATAGTTATGTAGTAGAGTCATCACATGGGAAATGGCCGATGTGATGTTCTATTGCTAATTTGTATCTATGTTGTGCGAGAGACTTGCTATGTCTGTATTTTTGGTAGACGCTCAATATGTTTGTATCTGTTGTGGTTGGTTTTTCTGTTGTTGTAAAACCAGTATTTTGAGTATGTTGTATTTTAACTTATGATTTTGTAAGTCATGCCAAAAAGCGAAAAATTTTAGCCACTATTTTAAATGCATCCGCAATTGTGTTTTGCGTGGTTATTCTCTGTAATGTGCACCGGGCCTGACAGTAAGGGAACAGATCAAGCACGATCTAAATTAAACAAAATAAAACTACGATGAGAGCTGTAATAGCTGTGATTCTTGAAATCTATAAGCAAATTGTATAAAACCAAGCGGAAAACATCTGTGTACACTATCTAACAATTGAAATTTGTTTAAAATATATGGTGCAAGTATGTGTGCTGAAAGCTGTAAATGACTCATCTGGAAGTTTGGAGATCAATCTCCTTTGTCTCTCCTTCTTCCATTGCTAAAAGGTTCCACATGAGGACTTTGATTATTATAAGCTTATGTAACAACCCGATCCTAACAACCACGACTGTGAGAAGTCCTAGGACTCTACGCTACACACCAGCCCACAAGCTGTGTGAACTGCAACACTACGAACTTGTTAAATGTATCTATTCAAAGACTACACACACTAAATTTAACATTTTCGTGCGAAGGAAATTTATATTTGATTCAGTTTACACATCCACTCTAATCTATTTCGCTCATGCTCTCGAATATTTGAGTGAATTTGTGTATGTGTATGAGATCTACTCTGTTTCTGCTCAACTCTCATTTTTGTTGCCTCACACACTGGGAAGTGCTTCTTCAAAGCTGATAGGCTCATCAGTCGATGTTATGATGCACTCCTCTGATATGATCATCGACTGCTTCGCATTCTATGTTTTCTTCACTCTATTCTTCATTGTCCTCTCTCTTCTCACATACTATTTTTCTCACGTGTATCTCTCGCTGTGTGCTGTATTCTTCATTTGAATCTTCAGTATGTATGTAGCCATTCATGAATTATGACCGTTTGAGGATTACCATTGGTGTCTATGAATCTGATCTTTAGTCGTGACATCAGGCTCTTACCTCTTTTGGCTTTCAACGGCTCTTTCAGCTCAGACAAATTCCGCTTTTTATTTGCTTGTTTTGTTCATTTCTCATACAATCAGACTGACTTTTCTTTACCAGCTCTGGCCTGATCTTCTACGATATTCCTCTGATCTGGTCCCCAGATCTGATTCTCTGAGCTTGGTCATCTAAGCTGCTTCGTTCTTTTTTGTTCAGATCACAGCTTTGCTGCTGTGATCTGGTCTGTGCTACACCAGCTCAGACCTTTGAGCTGATCTTAATGATGCTCCCTCTAAGATTTTCTTGCTCTAATATGCTCTAATTTCTTCATTCTTCTTTGTTCATCTATGAGCTTCTTAGTTATTTCTAGTTCTGCTCCAAGCTGTTTCATTCTTTCTAGTTCAGCTTTGAGCTGCTTTGATCTTTTTTAGTTAATCTCCGAGCTGCTCCGTTCTTCTTGATTAAGCTCTGAGCTATTTCGTTCTTCTGGATTCAGGTCTGAGCTGCGTCGTTCTTCTTTGTTTCTGTTCTGGAAAAACTTTGTAATTTTGTTGACAGATTGAGGCCAACTCTGAAACATGATGTAAGACTAGCTGAACCTGACTTCAGGTCAGCAGTAGACAAAGCCCTTCGATCTGAACAATATTGGAAAGAAATAAAGAAAGAGCGACAGCTGAAACTTCGAGCTTTTCAGCTCAAGAACCAGAGGCAAAATAACGGCCCAACAACAACAAGCAGAGGCCTCAAGTTCAAAGATCTATAAACCTCAGCAAATCGGTGCAGTTCCTGGAGTTGACAATAGACCGGTGTGCCCAAAATGTAAAATGAGCCATGCTGGCCAGTGCATATCTAGTCATAGGGTATGCTATAAATGTGGGCTCCTGGTATTATCGCAAAGGATTGTCAGCAATCAAAGCAGCTCATACCCAGTAGAGCCTATGTCATGACTATAGATCGGGCCAATCCAGAGACTACGGTGATTACAGGTGAAATTTTTGTTGCTGGTATACCTTCTACAGCTTTAGTAGATTCAGCCACCCATTCTTTTATAGCAGAGGCTTTTAGTAAGAAAATTATCCTCCAAACTGAATCGCTATCAGCTGAATATTGTGTCATAATACCATCGGGAGAGAGACTGTTTACGAATATAATGTTTCGTAACTTAGAGCTGAAGTTGCAGGGATGTGTAGTATGTGTAGATTTAATTGTGCTGCCTATGCCCGAATTTGATTTAATTTTGGGTATGGATTGGTTAACAAAATTTGATGTAGTTGTAGATTTTAAACCAAGGACAGTAAAAGTTAAGCCAACCCAAGGAGAACAGTTCTTGTTTAGAGCCGCAACAGTTAAATGAGCTGTTCGCCAGATTTCAGTTCTCAAAGCTCAAAGATGTTTAAGAAAGGGATGTTTGGGATTTTTGGCTAGCATATCATCCATAGTTGATGATTGGAAGCTAAGCTGTCAGAGGTAGAAGTAGTAAGCAAATTTCCTGAAGTGTTCCACACGATATCTCTGGTCTGCCTCCAGATCGGGAACTTTATTTTACTATAGACTTAGTGTCAAGTGCAAATCCTGTTTCCAAACACCCCTTTAGACTAGAACCGCCTGAGATGAAATAATTAAAAGAGCAAATTTAGGACCTCCTGGAAAAAGGTTTACCCAGTACTTCATCGTGGGGGAGCACTTGTACTTTTTTTAAAGAAGAAATATTGATGTTTGTGTTTGTGTATAGATTATAGAGAGCTGAATAAGTTAACTGTTAAGAATAAGTACCCACTCCCTAGAATTGATGACTTATTTCATCAACTTCATGTAGCAGCTATGTTTTCAATGATCGACCTCCGATCTGGTTAACCAGCTTAAAGTCAAAGTCACAGACTTCTAGGATAAATTTGAGAAGTTTTGGTGATGAAAAATTGACGAGAAACAAAATTCGTAAAAGATATTAATCAAACCAAAGCGACAATATCTGGACGAGACCTACTACATTGGATGAAGAAACCAGATCGAAGCAACGTCAAGATGGTCAATTAAAAGACCAGCTCAGCGCGTTTGGTCAAAGCTGGTTAGAACCTTAAGAAGTGATGGATTAGTATAGACCAACTGGACACTGGGATTTACAGGAACCAGCTCAGGATATCAAACCAGCTGAATGCTAAGACAATGTAGGTACCAGCTCAGTATTCAGAAACCAGAACGGGAAAACCAGCTTGGTACAGGAAAATGTAAACCAGCTGATAGAACGACATAGCAAATTGAATTTTGGAATGGTTAAAGCTATGAACAGTCTGAAACAAGACACTTGACATCTCTGCAGTGATTTGTAGTCGATGGAACTATTCTAAGCTAAAATCAGATAAACAGAGATACGATACAAACTGAAGACGACGCAGAGTTGCTAAAAAGGGCAATTCATTTAATGAAACTGTACAGGCCTCGTGCTCAATCAGAGGTAAAACACGCAATAAACCAAAACGGAAGCATTAAAATAGTGGCTAAAATTTTTTGCTTTGGCCTGACTTAGAAAACATAAGTTAAAATACATTGATATCCAAAATACTGGCTTTACAACACTGAAAACCCAGTACAACTAACAGCAATACATACATAGAGTGACTCCCAATCAACAAACAGATGAGTCTCTCGCTCAACATAGATACAATACAATATAACAAGACAATAACATGTATCTACTACATATAACTGGGACACTCTATCCACATCCCGAGGATTATCAGCTGGATCAACTCCACGACCAACGGAAAAACCATAATAACCTGAAACAAACGCAGGCAAACAAGGCAACCAGCCTCAGAGGGACAAGGGGTAAAACCCCAGACGGAGAACAACTAAAAAACAACATTTAAATAGCAATAGATAAAATGCGAATGCTATGCATGAGAATAGGGCTACAACCGAAGGCAGGGAGCCAAAAAATCTCAAGGAACTGCTCAACAACTGATATCCAATCAACTGGAAGATAGTGGCCACGGGGTGTGTGAGTATATGGGAGCTACCCACTCGTCTCAACACACGGTACCAGATGCACAAACAAATCACTCAACCTGCTGTTGCCCATCTCATGAGATGTAGGAGCTACCCACTCGGCTCATAGTGGCTAACAGATCCCAGCAGGGAGATGAGGGTGACAAGAGTTACCCGCTCGACCTCCAAAACAAGCATCCTGGTACTCACAGATCAACACAACAACTCAACATGAATAATGCGTGCATGCAAATGCAAAATCAACACAACAGAAGCAAGCAATAACAACACACAAGCATACACAGCAGCACACATAATATCCATGCCAATTCCAATGCTATAAAACAAGATCACATCCGTACCTTAGTTCTTAGATACAAATACCACAACAAGGTCCCGAGCAACCAGATCTGAAACCTACTAAGTCAAATAACAACTCTAACTTAGGGACGAAAAGCTCAGAGCTATGAACTCAACCAGCTCTGTCTTACCCTTCTAGCTCAACACACAAATCTCAAGGAACTGCTCAACAACTGATATCCAATCAACTGGAAGATAGTGGCCACGGGGTGTGTGAGTATATGGGAGCTACCCACTCGTCTCAACACACGGTACCAGATGCACAACAAATCACTCAACCTGCTGTTGCCCATCTCATGAGATGTGGGAGCTACCCACTCGGCTCATAGTGGCTAACAGATCCCAGCAGGGAGATGAGGGTGACAAGAGTTACCCGCTCGACCTCCAAAACAAGCATCCTGGTACTCACAGATCAACACAACAAGGCACGGCTAAACAATATCTGAGCTCAACATGAATAATGCGTGCATGAAAATGCAAAATCAACACAACAGAAGCAAGAAATAACAACACACAAGCATACACAGCAGCACACATAATATCCATGCCAATTCCAACGCTCTAAAACAAGCTCACATCCGTACCTTAGTTCTTAGATACAAATACCACAACAAGGTCCCGAGCAACCAGATCTGAAACCTACTAAGTCAAATAACAACGCTAACTTAGGGACGCAAAGCTCAGAGCTATGAACTCAACCAGCTCTGTCCTATCCTTCTAGCTCAACAAACAGCTCTAAACGAAGCGCAAGGTAGGAACTAACACTTACCCAATGAGCTACCTGAACGGCAGAACTCAAACAACCGAAATGCTAACAGACTACACAAGGAAGCTTCCTTCGCGATCTTCTTCCAGTTCTCCAAAGTCTTTGAAAGAGTTATAGAATGAATCGCCTTAGCAAGAGGAGTCCAGCGCTACCACTATTGCTCAAATCTGAGTCTTCTACCACCGGCAATCGGAGAAGATAAGCTTCGGTGAACAGTAGCTAGGGTATCGCGACAGGGTAAGGTTACGAGAAATATTTCTAAGTGTCGGGAAAACAATAGCAAGACTGTCAGGCCTCGTGCTCACAACAGAGTATCGGAAAAACAATAGCAAGACTGTCAGGCCTCGTGCTCACAACAGAGTATCGGAAAAACAATAGCAAGACTGTCAGGCCTCGTGCTCACAACAGAGTATCGGAAAAACAATAGCAAGACTGTCAGGCCTCGTGCTCACAACAGAGTATCGGAAAAACAATAGCAAGACTGTCAGGCCTCGTGCTCACAACAGAGTATCGGAAAAACAATAGCAAGACTGTCAGGCCTCGTGCTCACAACAGAGTATCGGAAAAACAATAGCAAGACTGTCAGGCCTCGTGCTCACAACAGAGTAAAATCACATAAACACAAGCGGAAGGTACTAAAAAGAGGGTAAAATTTTTGCTTTTGGCCTGACGGTTTAAAACAATATAATTTAAAATACGACAATACTCAAAATAGATATCCCAGTTCTCAAAACCAACCAATCAAAGGCTACAAGCCCACGACAAACAATACAGCATAAACATGTATCAAATACCTGGTAACCACCACAACTGAGTATCACAAGATACAACAAAAGCACAGGGCATCCCATGGATAACTGTACTGATACATATAAATATGCTATATGCTACTGGGATACTCTAACCACCTCCTATAACTGTACTGATACATTTAAATATGCTATATGCTACTGGGATACTCTAACCACCTCCTGGGGCACCTCTAGCTGGGTCAGCACCACGACCAGCTGGATAACCTGAACAACAAAACATGCAAGGAAAACAAACCAAGCCCCAGAGGGACATGGGGTCAAACCCCAATACGGAGAGCAACTATAAAACAGCAGTAAACAGCAAGAATAAAATGTAGATGCTATGCATGAGACCAGGGACAACAACCGGAGGCTACAACCAAGGAAGGGAGCCAAAGAACTCAATGCACAGCTCAACGGAATCTGCAACAAACAGTGGCCACGGGATGTGTTCAAAGTGTGGTAATGAGCCACTCGCCTTGACACCACACCCGAATACCAGATGCATCAAACAGCTCGACCTGACGTTGCCCAACCTATGAACTGTGGTAGTTAACCACTCGGCGCATAGGGGCTAACAAACCCAGCAGGGAGATGAGAGTGCGGTATCGCTGCTCGCCCTCGCACCCTAGTAAGAACATAGCAACAACAACGAAACAATGGCTGCAAAAGCTTAAATTAGATGATAATACGTGTATGCAACATGCTGGAATAACAAGCATATAACCATATGTAAAACAACAACCTCAACAGCATGCATACACATTATAACTCACGACCATCTCACAAAACAGCAATCTCACAAGGCAACTACACACAGCAGCCACAACCAATCCAGCAACTACAATTTATCCAAGCCATACACTCGCTGCATTTACAAGCTCAACCCGTACCTTTCAAATCTGTGCAAAGATTACCACAATACAGGCCCAAGAAATCTGATTCCAACACTTGCTAAACACATGCACAATAGATCTCAGGCAAGCTAACAGAAACTCACGGCCAACTATAGAAGCTCGCGGCTGGGAGCTAAGCTCAACCAGAAATCAATCCTACAAATAAAACTTATCAGGAAGCTTAATTCAAGGCTAGGAACAAGATTTCAAAGCTAAATCGAAAGGCTACCTGCACACGCACAAACGCACGAACAAAATAGAAACTTCGTGCTTCTGCTCTAGCCAACTACAGCCTCCAAAAATGGTATGGAATGAAAGAGCTTGTCAAGAGGAGTCCAACGCTACCTCAAACGTCCAAAAAGATGGCCGGAAACTACGGGAATTCGCCTGAGAAGCTCACGGTGAATAGTACCCGAGGGTTTGAGCGAAGAATGAAAGTCGGGAGAATTTTGCTAAGTATGGGATCCGATTTAAAATAATTGAAGGACAAAGCTTCCAATATATATACACGAGAAATCTGTTTAATACAACCCACCGACAGAAACAGATTTCATAGGAAATCCCACGCATGCGCTAAACAGCTCTCAACATCGAAACGACGTCGCTCTAAAACCACGAAGAAATCTGATCCCTAAAACCACACGCGAGAGCTGAAAACCAAAAGCGTTAAAAGCTGGAGAAATCTGGAACTAACACTACTAAGTTCTGAACAATCAGCAAACGCGCTAATCGCTAAAACGACATCACACAGCACCATGGGGAAATCTGATTGCTAACGTTAAACGCAAATCTCATGCCACATATCTCTCCCGCAAGCGTTCACCAAAATGGCGCCGTAACAACTTATCTAAACGACATCGTATCGCGCTCAACACAAAACACGCGGGGCAGATTCCAATTCAGATCCTAGCGCTAACGAAAAATCAGATCTCTCCTAAACGTCGGCGTACAAGCTTCTATGATACAAAATGCGCTGCGCAGACCTCTATACATCAACGCAACAGATCTCTCATGCCCACGAGATATCTAGACTTCACAAAAACGACGACGTATTGATCTTGCGCTACCAACTACGAGCGGCGACCAGATTTCTCAAGAATCCGACAGATCTCTCCAACAATTCAGATTTCTCACAAAATTCAGATTTCAAACTCGAAAATTCCAAAATTTCCAGAATTGCTCTAAATGTGATTTCTGACCCGAAAAATGCAAACGAACCTCCAGATAGAAATCTGAACACCCACAAATCTTACAATTCGATTAATTCCAACCAAATTAATCTTTATTAATTTCAGGTCTCACTTTTCTCCCCCACTAGAGAGGATTTCGTCCTCGAAATCAAACAACAATTCTGGAAAAACATCTCAACAGCAAGATACAAAACAGAAATTCGCCTAACACATGGCCAATATTTCAAGATAACTGAGCAAGCAAATAACAACAACTAGGAAAGAATTACAACCAAAGCTACACCTACTGGGAATCTAGCACAACAGCTACTCAAATAGATGCGGTCACTCGCGCTGCATATTTTCCTCCAACTCCCATGTAGCTTCTTACCTGCCATGCTTGCTCCATTGCACCATCACCAACGGAATGATTTTATTCCTCAATTGTTTCTCTTTTCTGCCAAGGATCTGCAAGGGATATTCCTGATAGCTCAACGTCTGATCTAGCTCAACCTCGTCAGTTCTCAACACATGAGACGGATCTGGCTCGTACTTACTCAACATGGAAACATGAAAGCATCATGTAGAGAAAGCAAATTCCTGAGGCAACACAGCCGATACGCCAAAGAGCCAATCCACTCAACAATCTCATACGGTCCGACGTAACGAGGGGCTAACTTTCCCTTGTGTCCAAAGCACATAACACTGCGTCGACGCCTCTTATTCGTATAACTGGCTTGGCGATCCTGGGCAGCTTTCATCCGCTATCGACATGATCCTTCATTTGCTGCACAAAGTCTGGGGCAGATAGCTGCTTCTCCCCCACTTCTTCCCAACATACCGGCGATCTGCACTTCCTGCCATACAAAGCCTCAAATGGTGACATGCCAATGGTCACTTGATAGCTGTTATTGTACGAAAATTCCACCAAAGACAATGCGTCTTGCCAGCTACCTCCAAAATCCATCACAACAGCTCGTAACATATCCTCCAACGTCTGGATAGTTCGCTCAGATTGGCCATCTGTTTGGGTATGATACGCTGTGCTCATAGCCAATCTGGTACCCAAAGCAGATTGCAAACTCTTCCAAAACCTGGAAGTAAACCTTGGATCTCGGTCTGAAACGATCGAAACAGGAACACCGTGCAATCTAACCACAAAATCCATGTACAGTTTTGCCATTTTCTTCAAATAAAAGGTCAAACCGTAGGGAATAAAATGTGCAGACTTCGACAATTGGTCGATAACCACCCAAATAGCATTGCACCCTCTGCTGGTACGAGGCAGATGCGTCACGAAATCCATCGCTATGTGCTCCCAATTCCATTGGGGCACTTCCAAACTCTGCAACAGACCACCAGGTCTCATCCCTCGGCCTTAACCATCTGACAGTTCAAACAACGAGCAACTAATCCAGCAACGTCGCTCTTCAGGTCATCCCACCAGAAGTGCGGCATCAACGCATGGTACATCTTCCATGCACCAGGATGAACACTATGTCTACTGCAGTGCGCTTCCCGAAGGATCTCCTCCTTCAAATCAATGAGGTTAGGCACAACCAGCCTGCCACAAAACCTCAAGCAACCATCAGAAGAAACGGAATAATCTTCAAGTTCTCCAGCCCTGACCTTTACCTTCATCTCGTGGATGGAAGGATCAATCCTTTGAGCTGCTCGAATACTAGAAACAATCTGTGGCTCAACTTGGAAAGAAGAAACCACGACACAATCCTCAGCCGGGTAGAATCTCCAACCAGTAGTATTAAGATGCTCCTGATCCTTAGAAAAATACAGCGAAGAAAGCATCTCACTAGCCTTCCTGCTCAAAGCATCGGCCACTACGTTCGATTTCCCAGGCTGATACTTGATCTCGCAATCAAAGTCCTTTAGAAGCTCCATCCAAGGACGCTGTCTCATATTCAAGTCAGGCTGCAAAAACAGATACTGCAAACTTTTGTGGTCCGAATACACCACAAATTGCTCGCCATACAGGTAATGACGCCAGATTTTCACGCAAAAACCACTGCTGCTAGCTCCAAATCATGGATTGGATAACGAGACTCATTCGGTTTCAACTGCCGCGAGGCATACGCAATGTGTCAGGCCCCGTGCTAATTACTCACAATTAACACGTAACAAACGCATAAACACGGAAGCTAAAATCAGGGCTTAAAAATTTTTCGAAATAAATTTGGGCCTGAACATAAAAACATACATCCAAAGTATCGATAGTCAAAATATAAGTTAACTCAAACTTATACAAACCAGGCAACAATAAATCTCAAGTCTAAAATAAATCCCCAATACATAGAAACACGGGGCATCCCTCGGTTCAATACATATCATAAATATAACTGAGACTCATGGGAACGGAGGTCGACCAGCTGTACCACTGCTCTGTCCAGCCTGGCTACCTGAAGATCCTGCAAATGGGTGACACAGACCCAAGACACAAAACAGAAAACAGAATACGAGGTCAAGCCTCAGTACGAAGAGCTATCTAAACAGCTAAACATGCAACATGCCATAAATCAATGCTATGAATGCATGAGGGCTATCAAAGAATCGGATAGCTAGACCAGTCTATCAACTGGCAAATCAAATCAAGCCTCTATACCACGTGAAAACAGTAGGCATACTCAAGCAATTCAGCAACTGATTCACGTAAACACCTATCAGCAATTCTTCAGATTTCACAACACTGAAATATAGTCATGTTCATGCTCAAATCTGCTAAGAGCTGCTCAATCGTACCTTCACAACTTCAATATACCTTAACCGGTTTCACAAACAACGGCCAGCAACTAAATCAAGTCTGCGGCCCTTGAAACTTCACGGAAAGCTCAACCAAAATCCTGGTAACTTAAATAAGCTCACACTAGCAAGAGGAATGCACGGCGTAGCTTTCTCAAAAAGCTTCGAACGCTAGCAGCTCCACTCCTCCAAATCCAGCGTTAATTCAAAGTTTAAAATAGGTAGCCAACGAAAAGCTAAGCTAGGGGAGTTCAGCGCCACCAAGACCACTCAATTCGTCGGCGGAAAACGATGGGAATCTATGAAGAAATTCAGGTGAACAGTAACTCGACGAGGGTTTGAATACGATGATAAGAAATATCAGGTTCTCAATAATTCTAAGTGTCGATCAACACATCTATATATAACCCTCAAATCCAAAAGCTTCTGTCCACGAAAATATTCAGTCGACGTGAACAGTAGATATCTTACAGCAGATACCATTTCTTCTTTCTTTCGATAGAACCAGCAGCAACCACCAGTCGATACACTCTCAAAGGAAAACATCAAAACGACATCGTTCCAACTAACTCAAACGACGTCGCAGCACTTCACCAGCTGACAACAGATATCTCTTGCGAAGAGGCCAAAAGCTGGTAACAGACATCTCTCAACAACCATCAGCGACTGATCTTGCGAATTTACTCAAAACGACGACGCATAAACTAATCCAAACGACGTCATAATGGTTACGTAAGCATTGCTGCCAACAGCTGGTCACCCAGTCGCAACACTCAAAACGCAGCGTTTCTACTTATCAAAACGACGTCGCACAGCATACGTCACCCTAGCTGTTGCCAGATATCTCACGTCTGGTTCTTCAAACCATCGAATGGTCGCTCCTTCTAACGCAACTTATGAAATCAGTA
>KQ987304.1:7948-34961 GCA_001598015.1 Dorcoceras hygrometricum
GCACATGGGACGAGATAGAAGAAAGAAAAATCTGAGCTTTTATCTGTACTGGTTCTTCATATATTTAAGTAACTCAGTAGCACATTGTTATTTAAAACAATATTTCGATGCTCTGATTTGTTTTAAAATGTTCTGTTTTGCGTATTTTCAGCTGGTTCCAAAATCTTTGTTTTTAAAATTGTTTTAAGCTCATGTTATAAAAGACAGGGAGAGTGGCGTCACTGTCTTTGTTAATTTGAGTTATGCATCAGCTCCAGTTTCAAAATCATATAGTTCTTGCATACTGTGCTTCCCAAATGATGATCTTGCTTTTCAAATTTAAAACTCCTGCTGTTACAGCTGAATTGGATCTAAAGCTTGTCTCATCAAAGACAACGTGTGCTGACTCTTCAACAGTTAGACTCCTATTGTTGAATACTCGATAAGCCTTGCTCACTGCTGAATAGCCTAGAAAGATACATGCATCAGATTTTGCATCAAAAGCTGTTAGTGTCTTTTTACCATTATTATGAATGAAACATCTACACCCAAACACCCTGAAATATGAAATATCAGGTTTCTTGCCACTCCAGATCTCATATGGGATTTTACCGTGCAACTTATTAATCATAGATCTGTTCTAAGTGTAGCAAGCTGTGTTAACTGCTTCTGCCCAGAATTTTTGTGAAATACCAGAATAAGAAATCATAGATCTAGCAGCTTCTTTTAAAGTACGATTTCTCCTCTCAGCAAGCCCGTTCTGTTAGGAGTTATAGCTGCTAAAAGCTCATGCTTTATCCCAATGTCTTCTAGATAAGAAGTTAATTTATGATTTAAAAATTCGGTACCACGATTACTTCTTATCCTGTTGACTGTACAAGATCTGTCATTTGCAAACGTTTTAAAAGGCATATCAGCTGGTCAGCGGTATTAGATTTTGCCTTTAAAAACAACACCCAAGTAAATTTTGTAAAATCATCAATAACAACTAGGGTGTAATTCGTTCCCCCTAAGCTAGTTACGGGAATAGGACCAAAGAGATCCATATGTAAAAGCTCTAAGCTTTGGGAAGAACGTTTACCGCCTTTCTTTTTAAAAGTTGATTTGATTTGTTTACCAAGATGACATGAGGCACAGATCTTGTCCTTAGAAAAATTGATTTTGGGCAGACCAGAAACCATTTCATGCTGACTCAAATGAGATAGAGTTTATAGTTTAGATGGTTCATTCACTGATGCCACAACCAGCTCTTGGAAGAGTTGGCTGTTAAGCAAATTTGTTCAGATCCCATGGGTTCTGAGCAATTGATAATGTAGGTATTCCCCGACCTTTCACCTACCAATACAGTCAGTCCTTCTGGAATATGAACTGTGCATGTGTGCTGTTGAAAATTAACTATTTAACCCTTGTCACATAGCTGACTAATGCTAATCAAATTGTAACGCAAGTTATCAACAATTAAGACATCTGATATAGAAATGTTACCGTGGATAAGCTTACCCTTACCCACAGTGTTACCATGAGCATTGTCACCAAAGAATATCTTTGCTCCTCTGTGAGGTGTCACATCTGTTAGCAGCTTTGGGTTTCCAGTCATATGTCTTGCACAACTGCTGTCCAGATACCATATGGTTGATTCATCAGCAGCTTTGTACCTGTTGTCCTGCAATCATGAAAAATAGATTTTAGTACCCAATTTTACTTGGATCCAGATAGGAACCCCTTTCGGGACCCATAATTGAATTACTTTGATAGATTTCCCAGTATGATAGTCCATAAGGGTCTGTGCATAAGTACTGTGAGATCTGTTGAGCTTTGGTTTGGTATTTGAAAATTCAGATCTCTACGGGGCCTAACATTTTTCCATTCAGACTTAACCTTCTTAGAGCCACGTCTTTGTTGGTTCTGAACAAATGACTTGGATCCAGCTTTTGCCTTTTCCTTGTCAAGTCTGTTCTTTATCCCACCAGACTTAGAACTCTTGGGTCTGTCATAGACAATACCAACTTTTCCTTTCTTATTCAATGGCTCCGAGATCTGGTCATCATACCGTACCGACTCGCATGGATCATGTATCACACTAGCTTTGACAAAGCTCATCTTTTTGAACTTGTCATATGCTCGATTTGATTGAGTACAAGTCTCTCCAGAGCTGCTTTCACCATTATTGAAACCTAAGCCAGTTCTATCATTCGCTGGCTTTTGAATCTCACACAGCTTGTCTAGAGAGATAGAAGACTGGGTCCAGGAGCTCATTATCAAATTTAATTTTTCAATTTCAGACTCGAGCTCACAGGAATTTGATCTCAACAATTCATTCTCATCCTTCAGCTTATTCAACTCGATTTGTAAACTGTCAGCTTCACCAAGTTCAACAGTACTTGGTTCTACTGAACTATTTTTCAAATCAGCATTTTCAGCTTTAACTTCCTCTAATGTGTGAGAAAGCTTCCTGTACACTTTGACCATATCATTAAGTGCACTGACAAGGTCTTCTCGTGTAAATTCAATATTGGAAAAGTCAAATACCTCGTCATCTGAAGTTTGATCAGCCATGAGACAATAAACTACCTCCTGTTCACTATCGCTGGATGAGGAACTTCTGGATGAGGATTCTGAATAGGTATCAGCCCAGTTCCTGTTGCTTTCCTCAGCAACCAGTACTTTGCGATCATTCTTGCGGCTGGGTCTTTTATCACCTCTTGTCCTCATCCTCCTATCTTTTGATCTTTCCTTGGATCTTTCATCTGTCTTCTCATCCCTTCTGTATCGATCCTCCTTCTTTTCATCTCTTTTGTATCTATCCTCCTTATTTGGCCTGTTGCAATCAGCTGCAAAGTGCCCTGGACGTCCACAATTAAAACAGTTCATATCAGTTGTAACTTTATCATTTTTATGAAACATTATTATAAGGAGTAGAAGGATTATAGGATCTTCTCAAGTATTTCCCAAACTTCTTAACGAAGAGGGACATGGCATCATTGCTGAGTTGATCAGCTGTCTTGCTAGTGCTTGGAGAGCACTGTTTAGATGTTGTAGCTGCTAGCACTTTGGTCGGCTGGGAGGTTTACGGTCCAGATTCTACTCTTGTTTCCAACTCGAACTCATAAGATTTAAGGTTTGCAAATATATCGTGAAGCTCCAGCTTATTGAGATCCTTGGACTCCCGCATGGCCATCGTCTTAACATCCCATTCCCTAGGCAACGCTCTCATCACCTTCAAAGCCAACTCATGGTTGCTATACTCTTTTCCCAAGCTAGTCAACTCAATCACCACGGCGCTGAATCGCTCATCAAACTCCGTCATTGTTTCTCCATCCTTCATCTTCATAGATTCATATTTCTGCTGAGCGACAGTCAGCTTGTTCTCTTTTGTCTCATCGTTTCCTTAACATATTTGTGTCAGCTTTTCCCAAATATATTTTGCTGTGGCACATGTTTTTATCTTACTGAACATGTTTTTGTCCAGTGTCTTGTAGAGAATGTCCTTGGCCACATTGTCCAGATTATCTTTCTTTTTGTCTTTGTTGGTGTAATCATGTCTGCTCTTCTCCAGATACTGAAGCTCGCCATTGGATATTGCAAAGGCTAAGTTTGGCTTCATTATCTTCATCGGCCCTTCTGTGATAACTGACCACATGTCATCATCCTGAGCAGCCAGATGCGCTTGCATGCGAATCTTCCAGTCATCGTAGTCCTCCTTGGAAAACATAGGAATTTTGTTGTGAGAAGTAGACATATTTGAATATAATGAAGCACAAACAACAAGCCGTTCAATAACTGAGATGCGCAGGCTCTGATACCAATTGATAGGATCAATATGGCTTGAAAAACACACCTAGGAGTTCAGAAGGGGGGTTGAATGAACTCCTAGGTATTTTTAATTTTCGAAACCTTTAAAATGATTTTTACAAGCACCCGCTTAACTTAAATCCGAGTTACCAGATTTAAGGTATCTCAGTCTTAAATCAGATTTCTCAACTAACAAATATTGTGCAGAAATAAGTTGATTAATCTGTGAACAGTAAAAGCTTAAATAAATGAGATAAGTAAAAGTTCAGGGTCAAGAGTTTGTTTATGGAAGTTCGGATATCAATATCCTACATCTCCCCTTATTCCTTTTCAGGAAGGTTCCACTAGAATATTTGATGTTTACAGCCTCTGTAACCACCCAATCACCGAGCCTTGCTCAAGATGAACTCCTTGCAATCTCCAATTAACAAGCAGACGCAGCTGCTGAATACAAGTACTAAGGATTTCTATCAAACGGCTTTGTGTAGCACGTTCGTTACAGACTCAACAATGAATGATACAATGGAATGCAAAGCTATTGAGACTGTAAATCTTTTGCTTTTAACAAAAAAACTCGATTACATAAAGTAACCAGAAGATGTATCTCGAAGGTAATATCTGTGAAGGCTTGAACTGTGAAGAGTTCTTCGAGATTAGGATACTGGACTTAGAAAAATTTCTGCAATGTAAATTTCTAGTAGTTGTTTGAGCTTTTGAAAGATAACTTCAATCAATGAGATTGAGCCAGATAAGGAGGGTAAGAGAGAGAGAGCGAGAGAGCCAGAGCTTCTTCAATTCAAAATCCAGCTATTTATACCCTTCGTCCACAACGGTCATTAAATCTCGCCAAGGAGACAAAATCCCTTTTTGAATATGTGTCCATCGCATATCCTGCTCCCCTAGAGGTAAACTGCGCCTCGTCAGAGCCAAATTGTCGTCTTTCTATATTTGTACAAACACCGTAAAACGTCCTCTGTATACTGCGTACTATTTACCCAAAATAGCACTGACAGTGTTTCCTCAATTCCAGGCAATTGTACGATTCAATATTCACCATTGATTCTTTCCAATTTAAACATTGATATCGCTTGAATCGATTCGTCGTTTGCGCCTGAAAGTTTTCCCTTTAATACAGTTTTTTCTTTCTTGAAGAGGACGACTATTTCATCGCTGAATAGCTGTCACAGCTGAATATATCAAAAGCTGAATGTTGTAACAGCTGAAATATGCCAACAGCTGAATATTGTAACAGCTGAAATATGCCAACAACTGAATGTTGTAACATCTGAAATACTTCAACAACTGAAATACTAGCTCCGTTACTCTTGTAATACATAGTCTGAATAGTTCCTAAATAGTCACAACTGAGTCAAAACAACTGTAGCCAACGTCTGAAAATACTCACTACTGAAGTAGATACCCAACTGCTGAATACACTCGCTTCTGAAGTAGATACCCAACTGCTGAATACAAACCAAAGACTAATTGCGTACCCCTTTGAATCAACATCTGAATAAGTCATAACTGATATAAAAAAAAACTGTTCTCAACATCTGAAATGATATCACATCTGAAATAATAACTCGATACCTAAGTGCTTCACCTCAACATCTGAATCGATCCCGAATATCAAGATCTGATAGCTAACAACTGAAAAACTCAATCCGATTATCTGACTTCTTCTACTCAATAACTAACATCTGAATAGCAGTCCGATAGCTGAGTACTTGCATCTGAATATGCGAAGCTGTTAATTGCAACGGCTGATTGTCCAGAAGTAACTTTAAATTCAGCACTTGTCTTATTTTTGTTATCACCAAAACTAATAAATTTTATCTTAACAGACTCCATGTACCCACTAAGGAAACTTGCGTTCTCGATTTCATTAGAGGGTGGTGAAATTGTTAAAATAGTGGGAAGGTAAATCATAAAACTAAATGACCATGTTTTATGTCTTAGCGTTTTTCATGAATAGTCAGTAATGTATCTGTTTTTATTTTCAGTATAAACTGCTTTCATTATGTCTTCGATCAAAAATCCTCTTGCTGCTATACTGGATAGCAACAAGTTCACTGGCTTAAACTACCAAGATTGGCTTCGAAACCTCAAGATTTTCTTGGCTTCGGAGAAACTTATCTACACGCTAGAGAAGAGCCCTCCTAAGGAACCCCCTGCCAATGCCAGCCCTGAGGAGATGGCGAAGATGGAAAAATGGTGAGATGATGAGCTTAAGGCACGATGCTAATGATAGCATCTATGTCCAACGAATTGCAGCAGCGATTTGAGAAGACGGAGTATGCTGTTGGCATACACCTTCATCTCAAAGAGCTGTATGGGTAGAACTCTCGGACTGAGAGGTTCACTACAGTCAAGGAGCTCATGACGAGCCGCATGCGCGAGGGGACTTCTGTCCGTGAGCATGGGGTCCATATGATTGGGCTCATTGAGAAGCTAGTGGACCTTGATATCACGCTTCCACATGAGCTGTATGTGGATCTGCTTCTCCTCTCCCTGCCTGCTGCGTTCGACCCCTTTGTGGTCAACTTTAACATGAACAAGCTAGAGGCCACCCTTGAAGAGGTGGTAAATATGCTTGTCGTGTTCGAGGGGACCATAAAGAAGGACAAGCCTGTCCTCCTTTTGGGCTCTTCTTCCTCTGGGAAGAAGAGGCCCAAACGAAAGGGTAAGAAGCGTTCTGCCTCTGCGAAGGAGGGAAATCCCGCCAAGAAGCCCAAGGCAAGGACTTCAAAGCCGAACAAATCTGAGGATGTTTGTCACCATCCCGCCAAGAAGCCCAAGGCAAGGACTTCAAAGCCGAACAAATCTGAGGATGTTTGTCACCACTACCACAAACCTGGAAATTGGAGGAGGAACTGTATGGATTACCTCGAGCAGTTGCGAACTGCGAAAAGTATGTTCTACATTGAAATAAATATGTCTCTTAACTCGACTTCTTGGGTACTTGATACTGGATGTGGATCTCATATCTGCAATGACTTGCATGTAATGACAAGAAGCCGGCGTCTTAGAGAGGGTGAGACCCACTTGAGGCTTGGCAACGGAGCAAGGGTTGCGGCCGAAGCTATAGGAGATGTTTATTTCTTTCTTTCTTTAAATTTTAAGTTGTTGTTGAGAAACGTTATATTTTTTCCAGAATTAATAAAGAATATCATTTCCGTTTCTATGCTTGACAGTGATGGATATTCTTGTCATTTTGCCAATTCGATTTGAAATATTTAAAAGAATGAATGTTTAATTGAAATTGGGGAACACGAAAACGATCTATATGTCTTAAAATTGAGAGAAGTTCCAACTCGCGATGTGGAAACACACACAACAATGATAAAAAGGAAAAACGATAGTTTGAACCCGGCACAACTTTGGCACGCTAGGCTAGGTCATGTTTCCTTAAATAGGATGAACAAGTTTATTAGGAGTGACATGTTTAATATGTCTGATATTAACTCCCTACCAACTTGTGAATCTTGTCTCAAGGGAAAAATGACAAAATTGCCCTTCACGGGCAAGCCTGAACGTGCTCAAGGCCTATTGGATTTGATCCATACTAATGTGTGTGCCCCCACTTAGCATTGGACCATACTGATGTGTGTGCCCCCACTTAGCATTGGTACTAAGTCCGATCACACCTACTTCATCACCTTTACGATGATCACTCTAGGTATGGGTACTTGTACTTAATGAAGCACAAGTCTGAATCCATTGAAAGGTTCAAAGAATTCAAGGCTGAAGTAGAAAATCAACTGGGAAAAAGAATTAAAACACTTCGATCCGATCGAGGTGGAGAATACTTGAGTGCTGAATTTCAAGACTATCTTAAAGAGAATGAGATTCTCTCACAATGGACCCCTTCGGACACACCACAACTCAACGGTGTAGCGCAGCGTCATAATCGAACCTTGATGGACGTGGTTCGATCTATGATGAGTTTCACTGAACTTCCTACTTCGTTTTGGGGGCTATGCGCTCGAAACGGCCGTAATTTTGTTGAACAATATCCACACCAAGGCAGTGGATAAAACTCCATATGAGATATGGATGGGCAAGCCGCCCAAGTACTCATACTTGAGGATTTGGGGATGTTGCTTACGTGAAGCAGACAGTGGGAGATAAGCTGGATAATAGATCCATCTTATGATACTTCAATTGGGTATCCAAAGAATTCTATTGGATACTGCTTCTACTATCCCATTGAAACAAAAATGTTTGTTTCTAGAAATTCCACCTTTCTGGAAAGGGAATTTCTACTTGATAGAAAAGGCAAAATAGTAGAACTCAAAGATGTTCGAGAACCATCTGAAGTACCAAGTGAATCTCCTGCACCTCAAGAGCCAATACGTGATATGGACACACCTAGGAGATCTGAAAGGGTTCCTAGGACTCCTGTTAGATATGGTTTCCTCCTTCAAGAGGATCAAAGTGATCAAACTGTTGGATGTGATCCAAGAACCTTCAAGGAGGTAATTTCCGATGCTGATTCTAATTTGTGGCTTGAAGCAATGCAATCTAAGATTGAATCAATGCATTCAAAACAAGTTTGGACTCTTGTGAATCCTCCCGAAGGAATAGTACCTATTGGGTGTAAATGGATATACAAGAGAAAACTTGGGCCTGATGGTAAGGTACTGACCTACAAGGCGCGACTGATCGCGAAAGGTTACACTCAAAGACAAGGTGTTGACTATGATGAAACCTTCTCACCAGTCGCAATGTTCAAGTCAATTAGAATCCTACTAGCCATAGCCGCATGGTAGACTCTGAGATATGACAAATGGAAGTGAAGCCATGTGTGTATAAGAAGGTAGTTAAAAATGCTGTGACATTCTTGTACTTTATGTTGATGACATTCTACTCATTGAGAATGATGTAGGAATGTTGCAGTCAACTAAAGTATGGTTGTCTAGTAGATTCTCGATGAAGGAAATGGGTGAAGCATCCTATATTCTAGGAATACAGATCTATAGAGATAGATCGAAAAGGATGCTCGGACTCACCCAAGCAACCTACATCGATACCATACTTAACCAGTTCTCTATGGAAGAGTCCAAGAGAGGACATCTGTGAAAATCCAGAAATTCAGCTTTCGAAAAAAAAAATTCGGGTCAACTCAAATTCTTCGATCAACTCAGATCCCTCTCGGTCAAATCATATTCGTCGGTCAACTCAGATCCCTGTCAGTCAACTAATATTTCTGGATAAGTCAGCAGCCAACTCAGATTTATGGACAATCAGCAGTCAACTCAGATTTGGGACTGGTCAACACAGCTCTGGACTGGTCAACACAGCTCTAGACTGGTCAACTCAGCTTTGACCAAGTAAATTCAGATTTGGCGACGCAGATTCAGATTTGGTGACGCATATTCAGATTTGGCGATGCAAAATCAGATTCGATAAAGAAAACTAAGATTTGGCCGCGAATTTCAGTAAGCTTCTTCACGCATACAGAGCAAATCTCGCAATTGTAACTGCCAATTTGGAGGGATTAATGGCCAATTAAACCACCCAATTCAATGCCTAAACCTTTGCTCTTGTAGCAGCCATTTTAATGGCCATCAAATCAGGAATTTATGGCCTTAATGACAGACCTTTTGACTCCCATTCCTGCACCTATAAATACTCAGCTGATGACAGCATACTTCCCCACATTCCTTCCGAAATTCCTCAGAAAATATAGTAAAATATCTCGTTGAAATCCTGCACAAGTTATAACCCAGCACTGTACGAAGTAGAAGTCTAAAGCACGTAGTCTAAACGTTTCTCGACTTGTAAACTTGCACTTTGAACCGCACAGATTTCAGCAGACAACAAGTGGGCTTTATATATATATATATATTCATTTCAAATATTATATATTATTCATGCTACGTTCTATTTTGATTTACTGTTCGAGCACTTGTTTTGCATCAGATTTCGTTTCGTGTCAAGTTCATGATATGAATTATGCTCTGTTTTAACACTGATGTTTCTGTCGTAATATGGGTCTACGAAATATTACGCACTCTGAGTTACGTGGTGTAACTATGTCCTCGACCACTTAGAGGAGTAAAAATTAGGGACTAATCAGTAAACCATAGAAACAAAGTAACTATCAGTGCTACCTATACGTGTTCTCTGTCTGTATATGCTCTGTTCTGAAATCTGTTATCCAGTATATGTATATTTATATGTTGTATGCTCGAATGGTATCCCCCACTTGCTGAGTGTTTCCCCAAACACTCATCCCTTACTTCTCCACCCAGATAAGAACGAATAACAGATTGAAGAAGAAGAACAGGAGATTCTGGGGCTGGTGAAGACTCATATTTATACTGTTAATGTAAGTTATTTCGCTTCTCATTTTTATGTTATTCAAACTCGGATTTTCAGTTGTATAAGACAATTTATATGATTACGTAAAAGACTGGTTTTGAGATATACTATGAGGCTAAATGTTTTTACGATTATTTTAATTGTTTAAAATTGCCGATGTCATGAGTCTCGGTCTCGGGGTGTGACATTTTAGTGGTATCAGAGCTCACCAAGTTCATAATCCGGCTGGGAAACCAAATCTGAAATTTTGCAAGGTTCGGGATGAACTTTCAGATTTTGGCATGAGACCAGTGATACCCCCTCCGAAACGGCCCAATAAGCAATACTCACCAGCTTCGCTCGTGACATAAGCCGCTTTTCGGCCAAATCTTCGTTTATGCCTTCGAAAACGCGTTTTTGCCGTTTTTGGAAAGATTGAAAATTCCATAACTTTTTGTACAGGACTTCGATTTCAGTTTCGTCAACTGTTCTGTAATACCTCTGGTTAGTACTTTCAGTTTATGGAATAACCTCACAACTTTCTATTTTTGGAAATATTTTCGATTTTATGAAATGGCCACCTCAGTCCCCCGTACTCGTGCTGCTGCTGCCCTTCGCATGAAACAGATTGCCCTTGACAATCAAAGCTGCATGATTAGGCACACTAGAGCCAAATTAGAAACCGAGAGGCGAGAGTCAACTGCTATAAAGGAAGGACTGGAAAAGAAGGTATCCAGCCTAGAAAAGGAACACGAGAGTACCCGAGTATCACTAGAGGTCTCGCACACAACCATTGCTGGAATTACTGAAATAGGCCTTTTTATGTTAAAGAAAATTGAGAGGATGAAGGAAAAGAAACAACAGACTAGAGAGAGCCACCTGGAGTGCCATCATAAGTGGCAGGCCCGCATCCAAGAGGCCGAAGGCACGCTCCAAGAGAAACACCTAGTCATCGAGGCCCTGGTAGAGGAGAAATCTAGCCTACACCAAAAAATCCAAGGTCTGCAAGAGGAAAATGGTGCTCCTGCTCCATTCGATGATGAATGGGAGGAAGAACCGAAAGGAGAAGAGCTTGAGGATATTCCTATGGGCGAAGGAGATATTGATGATGAATAGAATATGTTTTACCTTTCAAATAAGCCTTGTATTCAATTCATCCTTCTATTCATTGTTTGCTTATCCCTTCATGATATAGTATTCTCGATCGTTTCACATTTATACGCATCCATTCTTAGCAAGCTTTCCTATGGCAGGAAACCGGAGAAGTGACAGTAACAATGGAGGTGAAGGATCCTCCAATTCAAGAACTAGTCTTAGCAGATAAGACCTGATGGCAATAGCTACGATAGTTGCCACAACTCTTCAAGGATTGGTCAACCCCAACAATAACCAAGCTCCACCTCCTACTCCTCCACCTCGTGGGACTAAGTACTACTACGAGTCCCTTCGCAAGAACAAAGCCCCACCTTCGATGTGAGCCCTGACGCTGAAGTTGCCCAGACTTGGATGAAAAACATAGAAACGCAACTTCGACTACTGGAAGTTCCAGACGCTGTCAAGGTAGATGTCATAACACCACTCCTCGACGGTAAAGCTGGAAATTTTGGGAAGCAGTCGAGCCAACCATGACTGCAAATGGACAAATCATGTGGCAATGGTTTCGGGAAGCATTCTTGAAACAATACTTTCCCATGGAAGTCAGAATGCAACGGCTCAGCGAGTTTGAAACCTTCACTCAGACTGCAGATATGTCGGTAGTAGAGTATACCTCAAAGTTCAACTCATTGGGCACCTATGTCCCAACGATCATGGCGGATAATACTCTGAGGATGCACCGATTCAAGAAGGGTCTGAATACATGTATCTAGTTAGCCCTTGCAGTCTACCAAGCCACAAGCTTTGAGGACTTAATGGGAGCTGCAACCCAAGCAGAAACTGACATAAAGAGGCGGAAAGCTGACAACAAGAACAGACTCCCCCTCAATGCTCAGACTTAACACGGTGGGCCTAAGAACAAGCGGGCAAACCTCAACAACCGCGGCTCAGCACCTGCACCGAATAACCAAATGTTGCCAAATTGCACCTCTTTCGGTCACCGTCATAGTGAAGATTGTCGCAAGCAGAGTGGTGCGTGCTTTAAGTGTGGAAATTTGGACCACTGAATTGCGGATTGTCCGAAAAACCAAGGTCCAAAGGCTGGATCGAGCAATGCGACTCCAAACAAGCCAAATCCCAAGGAGGATAAACCCAATGCTCGTGTGTTTGCAATGACACAAGAAGAAGCTGAAGACGCCAGCGACGTGGTGGCAGGTACCATTTTTATCAACAATCTTCCTGCTCATGTGTTGTTTGATTGTGGTTCTACGCATTCGTTCGTATCTAGGAGATATGCTAAGAAGTTAGGGCTAGAGCCTGAAATTCTATGTGAACCATATAGAGTAGCAACTCCTACCAACGCTACCATCGAAATACATAAGATCCATCGGGACTGCAAGATATCCATAAACGATCATGCATTTTCTGCAAACCTGGTACAACTCAACATGGTCGAGTTTGACGCCATATTAGGGATGGATTGGCTATCTAAGAACCATGCATCGGTAGATTGTCGAGATAAGAGTGTGAAACTCCAAACCCCTGATCAAGAAGAGCTGATATACTATGGGAAGAACGAGGAGCGAAAGTCTCTACTTTCTGCTGCCCAAGCATGGACAGCCATGAGGTCAGGAGCAGAAGTTTTCTTGGCAATGATCCACGAAGTAAAGGAAGGTGACAAACTCAAGATAGAAGACATCCAGCAGTACAAGAGTTCGCAGATGTGTTTCCAGATGACTTACCTGGAAAAGTTCCTGACAGATAAATTGAGTTCGAAATCAACCTTGTGCCAGGAACGACCCCAATCTCCAAGGCACCCTATCGGATGGCACCTGCAGAACTCAAGGAGCTCAAGGACCAACTACAAGAACAGCTAGAAAAAAAGCAGATCAGACCCAGTGTGTCACTTGGGGAGCTCCAGTGTTATTCGCCAAGAAGAAGGATGGAACTATGAGATTGTGCATCGATTACAGAGAGTTGAACAAGATCACAATCAAGAATGAGTATCCTCTTCCAAGAATTGACGATCTCTTTGATCAACTCAAGGGAGCTACAACCTTCTCCAAGTTAGATTTGAGGTCGGGTTATCATCAACTAAAGATCAAGGCTGAAGACGTTCCTAAAACTGCATTTAGAACAAGGTATGGCCATTACGAATTCACGATGATGCCATTTGGTCTAACCAAATCACCAGCGGCCTTCATGAATCTCATGAACCGGGTATTCAAACCATTCATTGACAAATTTGTGGTGGTGTTCATAGACGATATACTCGTGTATTCACCAAGTGAAGAAGAACACAAGGAGCATCTTCGACTTAACCTTCAAACCCTGAGGGAGGAAAAACTGTACGCCAAGTTCAAGAAGTGCAAATTCTGGCTGAAGAGTGTGGCATTCCTAGGCCATATAATTTTCGATGCAGGCGTATCAGTGGATCCGAAGAAGGTAGAAGCTATCATGTACTGGCCTATACCTATGACAGTGACAGAAGTTAGAAGCTTCTTGGGATTGGCCGGCTATTATCGAAAGTTCGTAGAAGGCTTCTCTTCAATAGCCTTACCAATCACTAGACTCACCCAGAAGAACTCCAAGTTCAACTGAAACGAAGAATGTGAAACAATCTTTGAAACTCTGAAGACAAAGCTTGCATCTGCCCCTGTTCTGACGCTACCCGTAGGGGACAAAAGCTTTACTATCTACAGTGATGCATCCAAAGGAGGACTAGGGTGTGTACTCATGCAAGATGGCAGAGTAATTTCTTATTCTTCAAGAAAACTGAAGACGCATGAACATAACTACCCAACCCATGATCTAGAGCTAGCTGCGGTAGTTTTTTCTCTAAAGATTTGGCGACACTACCTCTATGGAGCAAAATGTGAAGTATTCACCGACCATCAGAGTCTCAAGTATATATTCACTCAGAAAGAATTGAATCTGAGACAAAGACGATGGCTCGAGCTTTTAAAAGACTACGACTGACAATAAACTACCACCCAGGAAAGGCAAACAAGGTAGCCGATGCGTTGAGTCGGAAGAACATGAATAAGGTGATACTTTCCTCAATCTCAGCCCAACCGTGCCTTAGAGAATTGGTCAAGCTAAAGCAGGACCAAGACCCCAGCTTAATGAGGATGAAAGAACAGATCAAGGAAGGGAAAATGACTGATTTCCGAGCAGACCAAGATGGAATTCTTTGGATGAACGGATGACTGTGTGTACCCGATGTCGATAATCTCCGTCAGGAAGTGATGTCTGAAGCACACAAATCTAAGTTATCAAACCACCCAAAAAGTACCAAGATGTATAGAGATTTGAAAGAACACTTCTGGTGGAATGGGATGAAAAGAGATGTGGCTGATTTTTTCGCTAGATGCCATGTATGCCAACAAGTCAAGACAGAACATCAAAGACCTGGAGGATTATTACAGCCACTGGAAATTTCAGAGTGGAAGTGGGAAAACATATCCATGGACTTTGTAGTAGGTCTGCCGAAGACAAGATTAGGCCATGACGGAATATGGGTAATAGTAGATAGGTTAACAAAGTCTGTGCACTTTCTGCTTGTTCGAATGAACTATGGTTTGGATAAGCTCGCCGCCTTGTACATGGACAACATTGTCAGACTTCATGGAGTTCCAACCAGCATTTTGTCAGATAGGGACCCAAGGTTCGTATCTCGCTTCTGGAAGAGCTTCCAAGAAGCTATGGGAAGTAAGGTCACCCTCAGCATGGCTTACCATCCGCAGACTGATGGTCAATCTGAGAGGACCATCCAGACCCTAAAAGACATGCTGCGGACATGCACCTTGGACTTCGGTAGTAATTGGAGAGAACATTTGCCTCTAATAGAGTTCGCATACAACAATAGCTACCACAACAGCATAGGAATGGCGCCATATGAGGCCCTCTATGGACGGAAATGTCGATCGTCGCTGTATTGTGATGAAGTTGGAGAAAAGGCTATCACAGGACCTAAACTCGTCCAAGAGATAGTGAAAAGGGTATCCATAATCAGGTAGAGACTGCATACAGCCCAGGATCGACAGAAAAGATGGGCAGACTTAAAGAGAAGACCCTTGGCCTTCGACGTAGGCGAAAAGGTGTATCTCAAGGTTTCTCAAATGAAAGGGATAGTCCGATTTGATAAGGCCGGGAAGCTAAATCCCAGGTATGTCGGACCTTTTGAAGTCTTTGAAAGAGTAGGAACACTTGCCTACAGACTGGACTTACCGCCCAATATGTCAAGAATCCACAATGTCTTCCATGTCTCACAACTAATGAGATATATCACGGATCCTAGTCATGTTCTCGATGAAGGACCACTCTTTGTGGAAGGAAATCTGACCGGAGGATTGAAATATGAGGAAGTCCCAATCCGAATCATGGACACAAAGGACCAGGTACTTAGACTAAGAACAATCTCATACTTCAGAGTCCAATGGTCCAACCACACCGAGAGAACCACATGGGAAAAGGAGGAGAAGATGCGTAGTAAATATCCCTACCTTTTCTATGATCAAGTTAACCAAAGTTTTGGGGACGAAACTTCTTTTAAGGAGGGAGGGATGTGAAAACCCAGAAATTCAGCTTTCGGGAAAAAAAAGATTCGGGTCGGTCAACTCAGATCCCTCTCGGTCAACTCAGATTCGTCGGTCAACTCAGATCCCTCTCGGTCAACTCAGATTCGTCGGTCAACTCAGATCCCTCTCGGTCAACTCAGATTCGTCGGTCAACTCAGATCCCTCTCGGTCAACTCAGATTCGTCGGTCAACTCAGATCCCTCTCGGTCAACTCAGATTCGTCGGTCAACTCAGATCCCTCTCGGTCAACTCAGATTCGTCGGTCAACTCAGATCCCTCTCGGTCAACTCAGATTCGTCGGTCAACTCAGATCCCTCTCGGTCAACTCA
The DNA here is from genome assembly GCA_001598015.1 of Dorcoceras hygrometricum. NCBI lineage: Eukaryota > Viridiplantae > Streptophyta > Magnoliopsida > Lamiales > Gesneriaceae > Dorcoceras > Dorcoceras hygrometricum. Next base: position 24,030 of record KQ987304.1, read on the forward strand.
GATTTATGGATAAGTAGCAGCCAACTCAGATTTCTGGACAATCAGCAGTCAACTCAGATTTGGGACTGGTCAACACAGCTCTGTACTGGTCAACACAGCTCTAGACTGGTCAACTCAGCTTTGACCAAGTAAATTCAGATTTGGCAACGCAGAATCAGATTTGGCGACACAAATTCAGATTTGGCGATGCAGATTCAGATTTGGCGATGCAAAATTAGATTCGGTAAAGAAAACTCATATTTGGACGTGAATTTCAGTAAGCTTCTTCGCGCGTACAGAGCAAATCTCGCAATTTTAACTGCCAATTTGGAGGGATTAATGGCCAATTAAACCACCCAATTCAATGCCTAAACCTTTGCTCCTGTAACAGCCATTTTAATGGCCATGAAATCAGGAATTTATGACCTTAATGACAGGCCTTTTGACTCCCATTCCTGCACCTATAAATACCAGCTGATGGCAGAATACTTCCCCACATTCATTCCGAAATTCCTCAGAAAATACAGTAAACTCTCTCATTGAAATCCTGCACAAGTTATAACCCAACACTATATGAAGTTCTTCAGATTTCGTGCATCAGATTTGCAAAGAGCTGAACATTTCCTGCACTTTGAACCGCACAGATTTCAGTAGACAGTAAGTGGGCTTTTGCTATATATATATTATTTTCAGATATTATATATTATTCATGCTACGTTATGTTTTGATTTACTGTTCGAGACTTGTTTCGCATCAGATTTCATTTCGTGTCAAGTTCATGATATGAATTATGCTCTGTTTTTAGCACTGATGTTTCTGTCGTAATATGGGTTTACGGAATATTACGCACTCTGAGTTACGTGGTGTAACTATGGACTCGACCACTTTGAGGAGTAAATAGAAACGAAGTAACTATCAGTGCTACCTGTAAAAGTTCTCTGTCTGTATATGCTATATTCGTCATCTGTTATCCAGTATATGTATATGTATATGTTGTATGCTCGAATGGTATCCCCCACTTGCTGAGTGTTTCCCCAAACACTCACCCCTTACTTCTCCACCCAGATAAGTACGAACAGCAGGTTGAAGAATAAGAACAAGAGATGTTCTGGGGCTGGTGAAGACTCAGATTTAGACTGTTAATGTAATTTATTATGCTTCCGCATTTTTATGTTACTCAAACTCGGATTTTCAGTTGTATAAGACGATTTATTTGATTACGTAAAAGAATGGGTTTGAGCTATACTATGAGGCTAAATGTTTTTACAATTATTTTAATTGTTTAACATTGCCGATGTCATGAGTCTCGGTCTCGGGGCGTGACAACATCTACCTATGTGCCACAAGGTCACTTTATCTAAGTCTATGTGTCCGAAAACTGATGAGGAGATAGAGAGTATGACACGTGTGCCATATGCCTCGGCAATAGGTAGTATTATGTATGGTATGATCTCAACTAGACCGGATGTCGCATATGCTCTGAGTGTCTCGAGCCACTACCAAGCAAATCCCGACCAAATGCATTGGAAGACCGTGAAAGATATTCTTAAGTACTTACGAAGGACTAAGAAGATGTTCATGGTCTATGGGGGTGGTGAACTAAAATTGTAAGGCTACACTGATTCTAGCTTCCAATGCGATGTGGACGATTCGAAGTCGACCTCTGCATTTGTATTAATGCTCAATGGTGGTGCTATATCTTGGAAGAGTTCCAAACGAGACACCATCGCGGATTCAACCACTGTGGCTGAGTACATCGCAGCATCAGCTGCTGCTAAAGAGGCGGTTTGGATAAGGAATTTCATCCAAGAGTTGGGCGTAATCCCTGAAGGAGTTGGTCTAGTCCCGGTGTACTGTAACAACACAGGTGCCCTTGCGCAAGCAAAGGAACTTAGGTCTCACCAAAGATCCAAACATATACTGAGGAAATACCACATAATCCGAGATATTGTGGCTAGAGGTGACATAGCAGTTGAGAGAGTCGCCTCTGCATACAACATTGATGATCCACTTACGAAGCCCTTGCCAGGACCATTGTTTGAAAAACATCGTGAAGCAATGGGACTGCGTCTGATGAGTTGTTGGCTTCTTTTATGGCATTCTTATCTTCATTATTATGATTACAATTGTTGGATAAAGACCTTCAATGCACTATAGTGTATGTTAGATGTGATAGTGCATATGATGGCTATCATGAAACACATCTAATAGTAAATGTGTATTATGAACCTGTTCCTAGTCAATTGTGTCGTCCAAAAGAGGATAAGGGCCGCTCGAGCTTGATACTAGCATCTGCGATGTGAAGTACCACGTTTCATTGGTAGGGAACATAGTGATGTTCTGAGCATGCAGATGGGCAGTGACCTGGTGATCTATCGAACTACCCTCGTTTGGACTTTTCAAGTGGTTACCATTTGTCGAGTGGATTAAGTCCGAGGTCTTGTTTGTACAGATTAGCCCTCATTACTCGAAATGTCATTAAGACTCTACATTATAGGTTCCTCACTTTGACCCTTTTACCGACTCAGTTGGGGTCATCAGGTGGTGGGGTAGGATGAGGTCCCGATGCATGTAGGAGTCGATGCTTCGTTGTCGAGGATTTACCGCTCGCCCTTGTGTGTGGATATCCTATGCTATCTGAGGAGATAATAGTGTGATAAATCTCTGGCCAGAGTACGAGATGTGTTTTGGGTAAATGGTTTACCTAGTAACACATGCGATGTCACTATTTTATCTCCAAGATGTATGCATGGTTATTGGATCTCTAGCGACTCTCGATTTACCAATGGTTGTTGATCTGATCGGGATATTTGATTTGAAAGGATCGTACTGTATGCTAACCATGACCGACTGGTTCTTCCAGGCACTATCAGTGATACCTAGGGGATCATGGGGCGATGTTGTTGACGCTTTACCATGATCCGATTGGTGTAACACATGCGATCGTCACTTATTTTATCTCCAAGATGTATGCATGGTTATTGGATCTCTAGCGACTCTCGATTTACCAATGGTTGTTGATCTGATCGGGATATTTGATTTGAAAGGATCGTACTGTATGCTAACCATGACCGACTGGTTCTTCCAGGCACTATCAGTGATACCTAGGGGATCATGGGGCGATGTTGTTGACGCTTTACCATGATCCGATTGGTTAGTCCGAAAATGTGGTTTCGGAGTCACAAATGTTGTGAGCCCACGGCTAGCTGTATCCCTGAACCATTTAGGGTCACACAAGTACTGGTTTCTCAATTCTCGTACGGAAATTAAGCTCAAGTTGTTGAGTATAGTAGGAGGAAGGATGGAAGTGTGACTTCCTAAAATTAAACAGGGTGGAAATGTGATTTCCTTAAGATTGGAGTAGTTTGACTATCCTTAAAGCTTATAGGGGCCTAACTGCTATTTTGGATTAGGTGGTCCGAAAATTTTTTTCACATCACAATGCTCAGTTTTGTACACTGTGTAGATCGATCCGATCTGATCGTCGATCGGGATTATGATGAAGCCACAGCGATGTACTTGAAACCAATGTACACCTGTGGCTGGGCCCGACCCAAGCCTATTAACTTGGTTTAAGCCCATGAAAAATCTATAAATAGGGGCCCTGGTGTATTCATTTGAAACACAACAAAAGATACTTAGCTAATATTTTCTCCCTTCCTCTCCTCCCCGCCGCCGCCGTCGGAATTTATTCCGACCATTCCGGCGAGGAGATTACTTCCGTGAATTTTTCGTCGGTTTTCTAGTGCAGACCGGCGAAGGAATTGAGATTCCGGTCGTGGATCGGATTAGGAGGCCGTAGCTGTTCAACCGTTGAAGTGCCAATTTCCTTGTGTAATTGGTCGAAGCCAGGCGCCTAGACGCCAGCAAGGTATATTCTAAACATTCTATGAATGTTTTTAATTATTATTATAGGTGTATTGACCATTCTCGGGCTCCAATTTTTTATTATTCCGCTGCGTCCCGGGAGCGGGATGCGGATCCGCCGCTGCACCAACACCGACTGCAACGATAACTCTGCAAAAATTATGCGAACCAACTGGCTGCAGACGCCCAGAAACTACAAACAGTGCAACTGCTATACAGATGTCAGCCCAGCATTTGCGAAGAAGCTTGAAGAACGCACTGATTGGAGGAAGAGTATCAGCAAAGACAGTTGAGGCAAAATTTCCAACGTGCGAGAAGCAATTGTCCGGGGGATGGGTTTCCAAAATCTCCTCCTTCTTGGATGACCCAAGACCCATTTACCAAGGTCATGGTTCGAATCCAGCATGAAGATTTAATGTTTGTATTTGATCAGGCAATAACTGCACCACGATCTCTTTTGTCTCCTTCAAACAATCTTGAGGCACTCTCTCGTTCCCACTTTAGACCGTGCGCTCGCATCTGCGTCTGCAACTCCTCTAATGCAAAAATATGAACATATGAGAGAATAGCCAGTACGTGAAGGTCAATAGCTGTATAGGGCTGGCTGGATACAAATTCTTTGCGTCTGGTCTCCAAAAACTTGCGGAACAGTCACTCTCTATACTTAGTAGTAATGTACTCTCGCCTCTGAAGAGCTATCAGAACCGAGTCTGTTACACAAGTCAAGACTCTCTATTTTAGTGGCGATGTCCTCAGTTGAGCCCAAAACTGATAGTCTGCGAAGACTAAAATAATTAAAGAATTGAGCAACTGCATCTATCACCTTTGCTCTTCACTGTACAAGAAATTCGATGTCTGCAGAGATCAAAGAAAAAATTTCTCGGGCCGGATGACCTTGTGTTGTTCCTATCTCCTTAAGGGGTGCCTTTCACTTGGCGTCAGCAGGAGTCTTAGGTAGACTAGCCTTGTGCCAGTCCCCTTCCTGGACTCCCCTGATCTCAATGCTACGTCCAAACTGAATTCTGGTAATCTCGGCAGTTGTAACATAAGGTAACATCGAGTCCTCTGAAATTGTTGCCAAAATATCATCAATGGACATAGACTCGTCATCAGACGTCTTTCCCTCAACAGTTTTTGCTATGGCCTCTATTTCTTTCCCGTGATCCTTCTCCATCTCCAGAGGTTTTTTTACAATATACTTAGTTGTAGCTGAAACATCGCTTCGGCTCTCAATTATCTTACTTGGTTGCTTAGACCCAGACAAGTCGTCATTCTCCCCAGATCTCAAAGCCTCTTTAAGAAACTATTTCGATGCAGTAAGAGATGCCATTTCATTTTTAGATCCATCAAGATTATCATCCTCATCATTGGCAGCAGTCGAGTGCTCAGTGTCCTCAACTACTATATCATCAGATCTGGTCAACTATGGTTCCTCCATATCTGTTTCCATCTATGCTGTTTTAGTAATAACTTGATCAATAATCTTATCCACGTCATCAACAGTTGTCTTTTCCCTCTGTTTCTCCACAACATTCTCCACATCTGGTTCTGTCTCAACAATTTCATCATCAGAACCCACTGGCAGCTTCAACTTCCTCTTCGGTGCTTTGCGTTTTGGAGCATGAGGGGTCACAACTGATACCATTTGGATAGGTACAGCCTCTTGCGCTACTGTCACAAGCGCCAAACTCTTAGCTTCTGGAGCAGCTCTCTCCGTTGTTGTCCTCTTCCTCTTAACTGGTGCTTCAACAGTGGTAGCAGGTCTCTTCTTAGACACTGCCTTCTTTTTCTCCACTGATTTCTCCACTGCTGGCTCATCCAAATCAACAAAAATATTCTTGGTTTTGGCAATATACGTGCCAACAGTTTTAGCAGTTAGAATCTTTAGAGGTGGGAATTCTTTTGCTTCACCCAGTTCCAGATCTGGGGCATTTTTCAACAGAATACAGATCTGCACCGCATATCCTCATGCTTGTTTTGAGTTAGGGGTTTACCATATCCTTGAAAATATTAAACAACAATCTTCCACAGTTGACCTGAACGCCCCCATGAATAGCAGACATCATCAAGAATCTCTCATGGGTTACAACATCTAATGACCCAGCCTTCACAGTCACAGATTTCGCCAAGATATCATTCAGCAGCCAAAACTCGGAATTCATCTCCATCTTCTTGCAAGAGGTGCTTAGCTATTTACCATCATATGAGAATGCACTCCTCGCTTCAAAAACCATATCCTTTGGCACCTCATGCAAATCAGTCAACCCTTCCAATGGCAACTAAAAGGTTCCAGCAAACAATTCTTCTGAAATAGCGGCTGGTTTCCCTTGAACTGTACTAACAACCTTACCATCCCGGACTGAAGCCTTGTGGAAGAAATCCACCAAAGCAGCTTCGTAAATGGCTGAAGAACATCCCAAAAACCCGCTGAGTCCAGATAACAGAAGGGCTTCGAACATTCCCTCGTGTTCCATTCCTAGTACTGAGTCAAAGTAGACATGAATAGCATTGTTAATCAGTGAAGATGCCATTGCTGATAGGTTGATTTAGGAAGAATACGCCGAAGAGTAGATTATCTGCAGAAAGAAGCACTGGAAAGCAGTAGTGTATTTTGCACAAAGTAAGGGTTACTGAAATCGAAACGATTTATATAAGGAACAGAATATGAAATGATACGCGTTTACTGTGTTGATGTGACGTTTCGCATGATGACAACACACGTGTCAATCATCCGATGGCGCGATCAGATTTGGAAAAGATTTTTGAAATCATTTTGGAAAAGATTTTCGAAATCATTTTGAGTTTTAACCTCAAAGGGTAAAAAGTGAAAAAGAGCTCCATTTTATCATTACGTCACAGCCTTTAGATCTGAGATCAATTGATATACCATCTGAGGTACTACCAGATCTATCCACTTATAAGCATCAGCTGTATATACGTGAAATCTGAATGGATTTAGATCTCACGCATTCAGCTGACTTAGCACTTATTAATTCAGATCTGATGTTCCCCCTAAAGCCGAGGTTCTCCCAAGACTGAATGTTTACCAAATCTGAAAATCCCCGCTGTTCCCCCTGAACAGTAGGCTAAGATCTGAAGTAAACAACCGCTATTCAACCTGGAATTTTGTTAGCAAAGGGACAAATCAAGGCTGTTCTAAGAGACCAAGAATATTTTGAAAATATGAAAACTTAGCATCCGGTAGAGGTTTCGTGAACTATTCAACCTGGAATTTTGTTAGCAAAGGGACAAATCAAGGCTGTTCTAAGAGACCAAGAATATTTTGAAAATATGAAAACTTAGCATCCGGTAGAGGTTTCGTGAAGATATCAGCAACTTGCTGATCTGTAGGAACATATTCCAGCCGGACATCCTTCTTGAGCACGTGATCTCTTATAAAGTGATGCCTGATGTCGATATGCTTCGTTCTTGAATGCAACACAGGATTCTGGGTGATTGGGATGGCACTGGTGTTGTCACAGAGAATAGGCGCTTCAGAAGCATCAACGCTGTAGTCCTTGAGCTGGTGTTGAATCCCTAAGATCTGAGCACAGCAGCTTCCAGCCGCTAGATACTCTGCTTCAGCTGTGGACGTTGCAATTGAAGTCTGCTTCTTACTGAACCAGGAAATTAGTCGATCTCTTAAGAATTGACAAGTCCCACTTGTGCTTCGCCTATCAATCCTGCATCCTGCGTAATCTGCATCACTATAACTTATTAGTTGAAAGCTGGAGTCCTTGGGATACCAAAGACCCACATTGGAAGTTCCTTTTAAATACTTAAGAATTCTCTTTACAGCTATGTAATGCGATTGTTTAGGCTCTACTTGAAATCTAGCACACATACAGACATCATACATGATGTCTGGTCTGCTAGCGGTTAGGTATATCAAAGAGCCAATTATACCACGATACAAAGATACCTCTATGGCAGTTCCAGCTTTGTCTTTGTCTAACTTGATAGAAGCACTCATTGGGTCGCAGCTGCTGAGCAGTTGTCCATGCCAAATTTCTCAACAGTTCTTTCGTGTATTTTGCTTAATTAATGAATATTGCATTGTCAAGCTGTTTCACTTGTAATCCCAGAAATAACGTCAGCTCGCCCATCATGCTCATCTCGAACTTTTCCTGCATCAACTTAGAAAATTTATGGCATAGCTTGGGGTTAGTTGACCCAAATATAATATCATCTACATAAATTTGTACTACAGGATATGATCGGATTTGACAAATTTAAATAATGTCTCATCAACGGTGCTTATTGTGAAATCATGCTCGATAAGAAATTTTGAAAGTGTATCATACCAAGCTCTGGGTGCTTGCTTCAACCCAATAGAGCTTTATCCATTTTGTAAACGTGATCTGTATATGTATGATTTACGAAGCCAAGAGGTTGTGCAACATACACTTCCTCTATTAAGATGCCATTTAGAAATGCACTCTTCACATCCATTTGAAAGACCTTGAAGCCTTTGTATGCATCATATGCAAGAAACATGCGAATGGCTTCTAATCTAGCTACTGGAGCAAAGGTTTCATCAAAGTCTATGCCTTCCATTTGTATAAATCCTTTGCTATCAGTCTAGCTTTGTTTCTAGTTACTACTCCATCTTCATTCATCTTGTTCCTAAAGACCCATTTAGTTCATATTATAGAATGATTAGAAGGTCTAGGAACTAGTTGTCGTACATTATTTCTTTAAATTGACTTAAGTTCTTCTTGCATGGAATCTATCCAGCTCGGGTCAGCTAAGGCTTCTTCTATCATCTTTGTTTCTATATGTGATATGAATGCTGAATCAAAGAGATCATGCATGAGCTCGCTTCGTGTGCGAACCGGAGAGTGAATGTTACCTATGATCTGCTCGGGTGGATGATTTCTATTCCACCGAAGATCAGATCCGATTGGATTTGCTCCTTGTTCAGTTTGGATGGTCGATTGGTTGGCTTGATCTAGATTGTCTGTCACCAATTGATAAGGGCTTTGTTGTTCCAGATTCGGATTAGATGCCAATTGATAATTTGTGTTGACAGCTTGGGAATCTGGATCTGGTCTGGATACCAATTGATGTACTGCAGGATCTACTTGTGTATCCACTTGATCATTAGTTGGTCCAACATCCGCAACTGGCACACTAGATGAGATCTGTTCCTGCACAGGGTCAACGTTAGTCACATCAATGACTACTGGGTTACCTGCCAGATCTGCTTGTGCGTTATTTTGTTGTGTGTCCAGATCTGGTTGGGGATGAGCTGAATGTCTTTGTTGTGGTACGTCGTCATCTGATTCATCAAGGCTGGTTGATTCCAGACGTGAACACAACTCATATAAGCTCGCAGCTGAGTTGGATCGAAAACTGTTTTCGTCAAACACCACATGTGCTGATTCTTCGACCATCAGACTTCGATTGTTGAACACTCTATAGGCTTTGCTCACAGCTGAATATCCAAGAAATAAACATGCATCAGATTTGGAATCGAAAGCTGTTAGGTGCTTTTTACCGTCATCTGCACCAAAACACCCTGAAATAGGATATATCAGGTTTTTTTGCCACTCCAGATCTCATATGGGGTAACTCCATGGGTCTTGTTAATCATAGATCTGTTCTGAGTGTAGCAAGTTGTGTTAACTGCTTCTGCCCAGAATTTTGTGAAATACCGATAATCATTCATAGATCGAGCAACTTATTTTAAAGTTCGGTTTCTCCTCTTAGCTAGCCCGTTCTGCTGATGAGTTCTCGCTGCTGAAAGCTCATGCTTTATCCCAATGTATTCCAGATATGATGATAGCTTATAATTTAAAAACTCAGTTCCTCAATCAGATCTTATCCGGTTGACATACAAGATTCGTCATTTTGCCAACGTTTTAAAAGCTTAATCAGCTGGTCAGCAGTTTCGGATTTTGATTTTAAAAACAACACCATGTGAATTTTGTAAAATCATCAACAACAACTAGGGTGTATTTCGCTCCCCTTAAGATGGTTAGGGGTATAGGACCAAAAAGATCCATATGTAAAAGTGCTAAGATTCGGGAAGAACGTTGAACATTTTTTTTTTAAAAGTAGATCGAATCTGTTTACCCATCTGACATGCTGCACAAATATTATCCTTAGAAAAGTTTATTTTTGGCATACCAGAAACCAATTCAAGATTACTCAATTTGGAAAGAGTTTTAAAGTTCAGATGGTTCATTCTTTGGTGCCACAGCCAGCTCTTGGAAGATTCAGCTGCTAGGAAAATATGTTCAGATCCCATCTGCTCTGACCAATTGATAATGTAGGTATTCTCCAATTTTTCTCCTATCAATACAGTCAGACCATCTGGATTCTGAACTATGCATGGGTGCTTTTGAAAGTTAACTGTGTAACCATTGTCACACAACTGACTTATACTAATTAAATTATAGCACAAATTCTCAACGACAAGAATATCAGATATAGAGATGTTACCATGGTTAAGCTTACCCTTACCCACAGTGTTACCGTGAGAGTTATCACCAAACACAATCTTAGATCCTTTGTGCGGTGTCAAATCTGATATTAGCTTTGCATTTCCAGTCATATGTCGTGAACAACCACTATCCAGGTACCGGATGATAGATTCTTCTCCAGCTTTGTACCTGTTACCCTGCAATCACAAAAATAGATTTTGGTACCCAATTTTACTTGGGTCCAGATCTTATTACCCATTTCGGGACTCATACTTGAATTACTTTAACATTATTCCCAGTATGTGAGTCCATAAGGGTACGTGCAGAAATGTTGTGAGATCTGTTGAGATTTGGCTTAGTATGTGGACCATTCAAATCTCGTTGGGGCTGAACCTTTACCCACACAGATTTGACCTTCTTAGAACCACGCCTGGACTGGTTTGGAACAGACGACTTAGAACCAGCTTTCGCCTTATCTTTCTCAAATCTCTTCTTTAGCCAGCTTGGCTTGGAGTTCTCAGGTCTGATATATCCGATACCAGCTTTGCCTTTTTGGTTCAGTTTCCCAGAGGTCTGGTCATCATACTTTACCGACTCATAAGCATTGTGTATCACACTGGCTTTGACAAAATTCATCTTTTTGAACTTGTCATATGCC
>KQ987304.1:34972-55855 GCA_001598015.1 Dorcoceras hygrometricum
CGAGCTTGAGACTAGCGTCTGCGATGCGAAGTACCACGTTTCATTGGTAGGGAACATTGTGATGTTCTGAGCATGCATATGGATAGTGACCTGGTGATCTATCGAACTACCCTCGTTCGGACTTTCCAAGTGGTTACCATTTGTCGAGTGGATAAGTCCGAGGTCTTGGTTGTACTGATTAGTTCTCACTACTCGAAACGTCATTGAGACTCTGCATGATAGGTGCCTCACTTTGACCCGTTTACCGACTCAGTTGGGGTCATTAGGTGGCAGGATTGGGTGAGGTCCCGATGCATGTAGGAGTCGATGCTTCACTGTCGAGGATTCACCGCTCGCCTTTGTGTGTGGATATCCTATGCTATCTGAGGAGATAATAGTATGATAAATCTCTGGCCAGAGTACTAGATGTGTTTTGGGTAAATGGTTTTACCTAGTAACACACGCGATGTCACTATTTGATCTCCAAGATGTATGCATAGTTATTGGATCTCTAGCGACTCTCGATTTACCAATGATCGTTGATCTGATCGGGATATATGTGTTGAAAGGACCGTACTGTACGCTAACCATGATCGACTGGTTCTTGCAGGCACTATCAGTGATACCTAGGGGATCATGGGGCGATGTTTCTAGGCGCTTTACCATGATCCGATGGGCTAGTCCGAAAATGTTGTTTCGAAGTCACACATGTTGTGGGCCCACGACTAGCTGTATCCCTGAATCATTGAGGGTCACACAAGTACTGGTTTCACGATTCCTGCACGGAAACTGAGCTCAAATTGTTGAGCATATGAGGAGGAATTTAGGAAGTGCGACTTCCTAAAAGTCAGCAGGGGTCAAAGTGCAATTTCCCTAAAGTTTGGGCTAGTTTGACTATCCTTGAAACTTGGAGGGGCAAAACTGCAATTTTGGACTAGGTGGTCTGAAAAATTGTTTTCGTATCATAATACTCAGTTTTGTGAACTGTGTAGATCGATCCGATCTGATCGTCGATCGGGATTATGATGAAGCCACGGCGAGGTACTTGAACCGAATGTTCATATGGACCTGGGCCCAACTGTGTAGATCGATCCGATCTGATCGTCGATCGGGATTATGATGAAGCCACGGCGAGGTACTTGAACCGAATGTTCATATGGACCTGGGCCCGCCCTAGGCCCATTGGGTTGGTTCAAGCCCATGCACCACCTATATATACTTGACCTAGGGCTACATTGGAGACAAACTCAACACTCATAACCCTAGTCTTGTAGCCACCTCCCTCCCTCCACAACTCCTCGGCCGCCTCCCCTCTCCACGCGCCGCCGCCGCCGCCGTGTGCCGCCGCCTTCGTGGTTGGACTTGTTCCGACCACCTCGACGAGGAGATTCCATCCATGATAAATTCATCACGTCTTCTAGTGCAAACTGACGAAGGAGCCGTGTTTCCAGTCGTGGACCGAATTCAGAGAACTCAACCGCCAACCGTTGAAGTGCCAGTTTCCCTGTGAAACTGGTCGGAGCCAGGCGCCTAGACGCCAGCAAGGTACCACAATTAAACATCCTATGTATGTTTTATTGCATTTGCTATTGTGTATTGACCGTTCCCGATGCAAAATTTTAATTCTTCCGCTGCGCCCCGTGAGCGGGATCCGGATCCGCCGCTGCGCCAACAGTCATATACCAAGTCTGATTGAGTATTCGTTCCCTCAGAGCTGCTTTCTCCAACGCAGAAACCCAAGACATATTTGTCGTTCAGTAGCTTTTGAGTCTCATGCAGCTTGCTCAAGGAAACGGAAGGCTTGGTCTAGGAGCTCATTACTTCATTTAACCTTTCGTTTTCAGATTTGAGCTCACATAAATATTTCTCAAGACATCATTCTCAATCATCAGCTTACTCAACTATGTCTTTAAACTGTCAGTATACCTCAAGCTGAGTGGTGCTTGATTCAACTGAACTATTTTGCAGACCATTGTTTTCAGCTTTGATTTCCTCAAATATGAGATAACTTCCGATACTCATGGACCATTTCATTGAGTGCATTGATCAGGTCCTCTCGTGTAAATTCACAATTAGAAAAATCATATACCTCATATTCAGTAGTGATTTGATCTGCCATAAAGCAATGGACTTCTTCTGGCTCACTGTCACTGGATGAGGAGCTGCTTGATGTAGAATCTGATTCTGAATCTGCCCAGTTCTTGTTACTCTCCTCAGCAACAAATACTTTTCTATCATTCTTTCGGTTGGTCCTTTTATCAGATCTGGTCCTCATCCTTCTCTATTTGGATCTCTCTTTTGATCTATCATCTTTCTTCTCATGTCTCTTAGATCTGTCCTCCTTCTTGGGACTGTACAATCTGCTGCAAAATGCCCTGACGACCACAATTATAACATTTCATATCAGTAGATATCTTTTTAGATTTGTTATAATTAAAAGAAGGGTTATAGGATTTTCTCATTAATTTCCCAAAATTCTTGACGCAGAGGGACATGGCGTCGTTGCTCAGTTGTTCGACAGACTTGCTAGTGCTTGGAGAGCACTGTTATGAAGTTGTTGCAGCTAGAGCTTTAGTTGGTTGGGAGGTAGAGGGTCCAACCACAGATCTGGTCTCCAGCTCGAACTCGTAGGCTTTGAGATTTGTAAACAGATCATGGAGCTCAAGCCTGTTCAGATCTTTGGACTCCCGCATCCCATGGTCTTGACATCCCACTCTCTGGGCAACGGTCTCATCACCTTGAGAGATAGTTCTCTGTTACCGTATTCCTTTACAAGACTGGTCAGCTCTATTACAACAGCATTGAATCTTTCATCGAACTCAGCCATGGTCTCTCCATCTGCATCTTTATCGACTCATACTTCTGCTGTGCAACAGTCTTCACAGATTCTAGTCAGTTTCTCCCTTATTTCTTTGGCAGTAGCGCAGGTTTTGATTTTGCTGAACATGTTCTTATCCAGGGTCTTGTACAAAATGTCCTTCGCCACATTGTCAAGATTTTCCTTCTTCTTGTTCTCAGTTGTATATTCATCTCGAGAGCTTTTCCACCCACTGAGGTGCCCCATCAGATATTGCTATAGCTGCATTGGCTTTCATGATATTCATGGGACCATATGTGATAACGAATCACATGTCATCGTCATGCGCGGCCAAGTGAGCTTGCATCCTAATCTTCCAGTCGTCATACTCCTCCTTGGAAAACATAGCAATCTTGTTGTGAGAAGTAGACATATTTCAAATATATAGGCACAAAGATAAAGATGTTCAATGACTGAGAGGCACAGGCTCTGATACAAATTGATAGGATCAATTAGGATCGAAAATAGGCCTAGGTGTTCAGAAGGGTGGGTTGAATGAACTCCTTTGGATTATAATTTTTCGAAACCTTAAAAATGATTTTACAAGCCTTCGCTAAACTCAGACCTGAGTTACCAGATCTGAGGCTCTCAGTTTAAAGCTGTTCGCTCGGTTAACAATAAATTGTGCGGAAATAAACTGATTGAGCAGTGAACAGTAGTTAATAGCAAATAAATACGATGCAGATAAAGTAAAAGTGCAGGGATCAAGAGTTTGTTTATGGAAGTTCAGATATCAAATCCTACGTCTCCCCTTCTTCCTTTGCAGGAAGGTTCCACTAGAAGACTTTGATGAATACAGACACTGTAGACACCCAATAACTGAGCCTCGCTCCAAGTGAACTCCTAGCCACCACAACCAAGCAGATACACTACTGTTTACAATCAAATAGATTTTCGAACTGCTTCAAGAAGCACGTTCGTTACAGACTAATCTAAATAATACAATGAATACAATGTTTTTTACTGTAGTTATCTCAAAGATAAATCTATAAGAGCAAAGGAATGTTCTTTGAGATTAAATACTGGGACTTAGAATATTTTTGAGCACTTGAATATTCCCAAAACTTGGAGAGCTTGAGAGTATGCGAGATAAATTGAGCGAGAGACCAAGAGAGCTTCTATGTTTGAAATCTTGAGCTATTTATATTCTTCAATCTCAACGGTCAGTAGAAACAAATCCCTTCGTATATCTTCAACGGTGCTTGTCAGGGCTTAATTGACTCAATTACCAAACTAGGTAAACAGCGTATCAATCACTCTGCGTAATTGTGACTTTACTAAAAATAGTTCTGATTTGTTTCCTTAATTCAAGTTGTGACCATGGATTCCTCTCAAATAATCAACTGATAGCATCCAACGAGATCTGAAGCTCACATCTGTTAGAACCTTGAAATCTGAATACTTCTCTGTCTCTCCCTTTGTGAGTAGCTACAAGAAGTATCTCCTTACACGCATAGCCATCACATCTGAAATATCTCCATTTTTGTGTCTTTTACTGATTGATTCTTTCTCACATCTGAAGTACTCTGCTTATACAAATATTCCTTCCTTTTGTACTATTTTAGAGTCAACGCTCTCTGTTAGATCTGAAATACTGTACTCTCGTAATATTGAAACACTATCAAATCTGAAATCTGAACAACCCTGTGAGGAGTCTGTTCACATCCGAGTCCGTTACGGATAACATCTGAAAAGCTCAGATCTGAAATATAACATCTGAACAAGCATACCCGGATCTGTTATCGAAGTATTTGAGTCAAATCTGAATACCCTCAAATTTGAACTCCTAACCCGATTATTGAAATAACCCGAATACTAAAATCTGATAAGTTCTGATTCAAAATCTTCCACCCGATAACTGAAATCTGAGTAAACTATTCCCAAATCTTTCGGATCTGAAAATACTTAACTGTTAGCCACGATAATTGAGAGTCCAGATCTGATTTTTATGATTCGATTCTTATCTCATGTTTGTTATAAACTTATAAATTTTATCTTAACACGGGCTGTGTTTTACAGTCTGTTATAGGCTTTCTCAAGAATAAGAATTTCAGTACAAGCCAAATTAAGTTTCAGAAACATGCTGAACACTCATACAGAATGAATAACAAATAGTTTTCTAAGCTTGTTTAAATTGCTGAAGTTCGAAGAGTTTCCTGTTTCACGCTTGTATATCTTGTTCACATTATCTGTCTCCACGAACGGATTGGCTTCTCAATTTATACTCGTTGGATCAACGGTAATAAATGTTACTAGTAGACACGTCGTATAGATCCAAAATATTTGTCTGCAGAGTTTTTAATGCTTGTACTGTTCACGTAAGCTTTCCTCTTTTAGCATACATTCCACCGTACTTAGTTGAAAACAGATCTCTGGTATATCTGGAATTTTCTAAAAATAGTCTCAACGACTACAAAGAGATCCTGGGAAGTCAACACATCAAATCAAGTTTATTGATGTATACGATACCTCAAAATAATATGAAATCCTTTTAGCTAAGCTGTCTTTACACAGTTTGGCTTCTATATGGTCTGAATAATCAACGCATCAAGCTCCGTCCTGATCTGGTCGATTATTCTCTGAGCTGATTGATTAATCTCTTTTTGTTTTCACCAAAACTTAAATTCTCCATCAATTGTCCCCTTTTCGGTGATCAGAAAGCTTGTAAATAAAAAGAGATTTTATTAAACGTTTAAGCGATTTACAGATACAATCAAATTTATACAAGAAAAATAGATTTAAGCTTCAAAATGTCCTCAAACCAACCGTCTCTTCTTACTACTACCGATTTCCCCCTTTTTGGCATCACTGAGTTCTTTACGGCAGTCGACCAATTCAGCAAGTTGCAACCTGACCGAGGTTATCTCATTGGCAAAATGTTGTGGCTTTCATCAAATTTACGAACAAGATTAGCTTCCAACGCCGACTGAGAAGTATCGACGCTGGTCACCACCTCATCCATATTTCGGTAGAATGCTTTCCTGAACAATTTAGAGTCGTATTTTAAATACGTTTGATCATCCCGAATCTGTGTAACTGAGGATCCAAGAGATGCAACGACTCTTCATCGTTTTAAATTCAGATACAATGTCTGCAGGGGTACTTGTAGAAATAGGTTGCGGACCGGCTTGGTGTCCTGTATACTGTACAATTGGCAAAACTGAAGAGCTGGGAACCTGAAGTTCCACATTATTGTCTGAATCAGAAGAATAAATAGAAAAACCGGAATCTGATGGAATGGATGGGATAGAACCTGCTTGAGCCTGATGCTCAACTTCTGGAGCCTGTTGCTCCACTTCCTGAGCCGGTTGCTCAGCTTCCTAAGTCGATTGCTCTTGAGCCTATTGCTCATTTATGGAGCCCGGTTCTCATCCTCCTGAGCCGTTTGCTCAATTGAGAGAACCTGTTGCTCAAATGTCTGAGCCGGTTGCTCAGCTGTTGTCGAGAAGGTGAGCTGCACAAGATAAGCCTTACAATCCTGCCAGGATATGCCAGGATCGATACCGTAGATGTAGCTCGGTCTGTAGAATTTTCAGGAAAAGTAATGGGAAGACCGGATTTTTCTTGAAAAAGACCAACACTCCTCCTGGCCTTTGCCAATTCAGCTTCCATCATGCATATAGACACTAGATCTTGATTCGCTGATGGTTTATCCTTGTTGAATTCCTTCCAATGCTCAGCTAAAACGTTGCGCAGATGCTGCCCAACCATCTTAAACCAAATGAGCTCCTTTCGCTGGAGAAATTTAGACACCTTTTCCGTCTCTGCCCATGGAAACAACAAATCTTCAAATTTAGAAAATTGTTCCACAAGAGTCATAGACGTAATTTTGTTCAGCCTGAGGCCAGTCTGGAACTTGCACCATTTTTCAAACAAGTGAATTTGAGGCTCCACTTTGTCCCTTATATTTTTAATAGTCAGCAAATAATGTTCCTCCACTGGGTTCGACCGATCAGAATAAGGCAGAACTCCCTTTCCTTTATCATATGGGTCAATCTTTGACAGAAAATGAGTGGCTCAGTATTTATCTTATTTCCATGGGAGCAAAGGCGAATCCACTAGTTGATACTCTGCGTGCTAATTCTTTCTTATTTGGAACAGAATTAGACACTCCCTCAGCCTCAGCTGGAATAATAGGAACTAGTGCAAGAGTTGATTTAGCTTGGTTAACAGCGATGGGCTTCACCGGCTTGTGCCTCTTCGTCCTTAATTTCATCTGATCTCGGGCAGACTTAAAGACACTGTGGATTAAAAATCAGATGGAGAAAGAATGAGTTTGCGTTTAGCAGCTACTCCACCTGGTCTTGATGTGGCTATAGTCGCCAGAGGACGCTTGTCAGCATCTGATCTGGTCACTGATGGATCTGTGTAAACAGATCCTGATTAAGTTTTGAATTACACAAAACCTGTTATTGTGTTTCTAACAATTCTACTTAATGTACAGATTCTAGCTATCGAAGAAAGATGTCGAGAAGCTGAATTTGTCCAATCAATGGTTTACAATAGAAAGTTCAGCAGCTGGTTTGGTTAATCATTGTAAACGGCAGCTGGATTAGCAATGGAGACGTCCAAAGTTGAGTCAGTTGTTCGTAATCAGGCGGAGGCCAAGTTGAACTAGCTGGAGCATAGTGAACCAGCTGGAACGATAAGAACCAGCTGCAAGCACTAAAGAAGGAAGGTGGACCAGCTGGAACATCAAAAGGGAACCAGCTGGAACATCTAAGTGGACCATCGATGATGATGTAATCGGTGACGTCATCATAATCAGCAGATGAAGAGAGATCAGCTGTTGCACAAGCAGTCGTTGAAGTAAAGAGAAAGCTGGATCAGCGATGATGACATCAGTAGTGATGTCATCACAATCAGCAGAGAGCTACAGTAGAACCAGTCAATGGATGATCCAGACGCAAGAGATAGAGCGACGTCGTACAGGAAGAATAATCAGTCGCAAGCTACAGTGCAACCAGTCGAGGGAACTTGAAGTTAGCGATAGCAAAACGATGTCGTTTGAATAAGTTGATACGACAGCGTTTTGCCTTTGCGTTAAGATTCAGTTGATGGTTTGCAATGATAAATGGCCAGAGTACTGGATGTGTTTTAGGTAAATGGGTTTACCTAGTTACACTCGCGATGCCACTATTCGATCTCCAAGATGTATGCATAGCTATCGGATCTCTAGCGACTCTCGATTTATCAATGGTCGTTGATCTGATCGGGATATATGTGTTGAAAGGACCGTACTGTACGCTAACCATGACCAACTGGTTCTTGCATGCACTATCAGTGATACCTAGGGGATCATGGCGCGATGTTGCTAGACGTTTTACCATGATGATGGTCCGATTTTGAATTAAATAAGGATCAAAAAGAAAGATCAGCAGCAAGAGCGCGTTTGTTAACCTTTCGAAATTTTGCTCGCTGCTGATACTAACTTGAGCTGCAATAGCTCGTTTGTTCTTGAACATTTACAATAAGCAGAGCACCGGAGACAGATCTGGTATGATTTAAAAATCATGCGGAAAATACCAGAACTGAATCCTATATTTTAAAACAGCTCAAACAGATTTATGTTTCACATAAATCTGTTCAAGACTATGCAAGTGCTAGTGTGCTGATGTATGCAATGCGATGCTAATTAACAGCTGAACTGTAATGCGTATGCTCAAATGAATGCGTGCTGAACTGTAAACGTGCAATGCTAAAGTAAATGCTGAAAGCTTAAAGAACACAATACAGTACGCAGCATATTTGTTTATGGAAGTTCGGATATCAACATCCTACATCTCCCCTTCTTCCACCTTGGAAGGATCCACTACTTCATAACTGCACATCAGCCGCAACTGTGTGACTAACAACATACACAAGAGTTTTACGTCTTCATGCTTGGACGGGAACTGTGAACATATTTCGAGATTCATTCACAAACAGATGTGAATGAATCCGGGTGTGTGAGATTGATACAATGAACGCTCAACTCTCTGTTTTTCTCACACACGAGGGACATGCTCTAATACAAGCTAATCTAGACTTAGCAATCAACACTCGTGAAAAGCTATCCTCTAATGGCGGTTGATTGCTTCGTCTATCTCTTCATTTTTCCCTCTGTTGGTGCACTGTATATTCAATGTAATTTAACCACAGTATGTAGTTTCACCAACTGAACGAACGCACAGCGTCTCGTTCACTCCACTATCAGGACACTTCTTCAATGGGCGTCACCTCTAGTATATAGCCTCTGTAAAATTCTTCCCGTTGGAAAGCTTCCAAATCTGTTCAGCGCTTTATCTGGCTATCTTGTCTTCTTTCTATTTTGGTGCAACGCTCCTCTGTAAAGTACCGACATAAGAACAGTACTTGCGTCCTTTTCTTTTGCAGGCTTCTGTCGCTTTCTCCATTTGAATTTCGCTCAGCAGTTGACAAACATCTTTGAGTAAGTTGTCAACTGCTTCGCTGCTGATATAACACCACGACTGCTGCGCTTTGCTCCTTCTTCAATTCTTTGCGCCTGGGAACCAAGTCGACTGAATATGCAAAGCTTGCGACTGGTTGATTAGCAACAGCTGATTCAAATAAGCTCTTGACTGGATGCTGCTGTTGCTTGCGTCTGGTTCATCAATTGCGTCTGGATATCTTTGCGTTGCGACTGAGTCCACTGTAGCTTCGTCTGCTGAAATAACAACGCAAAGTCTTCCTGCTGAATCTTTAGCGCAATAGCAAAACGCTGTCATATCAACTTATGTAAACGACATCGTTTTGCAATCGCTAACTCCAAATAGCATCTGCTGATGAACAGTAGCTCTCTGCTGAATTTCCTCTTCTACGACGTCGCTTCTCTTTAGCGTCTCTCTTCATCTGCTGAATATCAACACGACGTCGCATCGTCTTTAGCTTCGCTTCATCTGCTGATTGATATTGCGAATGCAAAACGCTGTCGTTCCAACTTAATCATGCGACATCGTTTTGCAATCGCCAACTTCAAATACCAACTGCTGGTTGAGACTCTCTGCTGAATCTTCATCACTGTAGCTCCTGCTGAATGATGACGTCACTGCTGATGTCATCCAACAATCTACGCTCCAGCTGATCTTCTTCGTTCCAGCTCCAGCTCCAGCTTGCGCTTCTTCTAAGCTTCTTGAATGGCGACTGTTGATAGATTCATCAACAGTACTTATAAACGAAATCTTCTTCTTCTTCTTCTTCAATAGCGACTGTTACTGGATTCATCAACAGTACTTATATCTTTGCGACTGCTAACAGATTCGTCAGCAGTACTTATAACTTGAATCTTCTTCTTCGATCTACTGCTCCAGCAAGCTTCTCAATACATGATCCAGCTGGTTTCTTGGCCACCGCCTGATTACGAGCAGCTGATATAACTCTGGACGTCTCCATTGCTAATTCAACTGCCGATTCCATGAACACCAAACCATCTGCTGATCGTTTATGTAGCGAACCAACTGCTGGACATATAAAGCTGCTGCTGATTGTCTTCTTCGTTAGCTAGAAACTGTACACTCAAGTAGAATTGTTAGAATCACAATAATAGGTTTTGTGTAATTCAAAACAAAATTAGGATCTGTCAAAACAGATCCAACACGATTGTTGATTGAGCGAAGAGACAAAATTACAGAGGGAAGAAATTGAAGAACGAAGCAGTCGACCACCATTAAAGAGGAGCTTACTACGAGAGTCGACTGCTGAGTTTTTATCAGCTTGTGTAGAGCATTTCCCTAGTGTGTGAGAAACAGAGAGTTGAGCATTTCATTGTAACAATCTCACACACATATTCACTCGCACATTTCGTGAGTTGAGCTAAATTGATTAGCGAGTGAATCAAACCCCCCCACCAATCAGTTCCCGTCCAAGCACGATGACGATAAACTCTGTGTATGTAGTCTTTGAACAGAGACCGTTAAACAAGTTCTAAGTGAACAGCCATGGGCTGGTAGAGTCTAGGAGTTCTCGCAGCTGCTGGTTGCGGGATTGGGTCTGTACACGTTGTATAGATCAAATTTTCTAGTGGAGCCTTCCGAGGTGGAAGAAGGGGAGACGTAGGACATTGAGGTCCGAACTTCCAGAAACAAATATGCTGAGTATTGTATTCTTTAAGCTTTTAGCTCTTGCATTTATTTTTAGCATTCTCGCATACACAGTTAGCACACACTCAGTAAGTCTCGAACAGATTTATGTTACACATAAATCTGTTTGAGTTGTTTTAAAATATTAGGATTCAGTTCTGGTGTTTTCCGCATGATTTTAATTCATACCAGATCTGTCTCTGGTGCTCTGTTTTTATGTTCAAGAACCCGAGGTATTGCACCTCATATTTCAGTTATAGCAGCGCGCAAAATTTTTAATGATCCATTTTAGTAACAGCGCCTGCTATGTTCTTTTGATCCTTTTAAAAACCGGACCAACAAGTGGTATCAGAGCAGGTTGTTCTTGAACTAGCACTTATTTTAAAACTCATGTGCTATGTTTTTAATGTTTTAACTGTTTTGAGAAGCTTATCTTATGAAGGCCAGATGATTTGTTTTAATATAGAACCGATTTTCTCTTGATTAACTGTCACGGGATGCACGAGTTCTTTGCGGATGCCAAGATTCTATTTTCGTTGTGCTGTAAGATCACCTGGAGCGAGGCTCGGTGACAAGCACATGGGACGAAATAGGAGAATGAAAATTTGAGCTTTTATCTGTTTTCTGGTTCTTCATATATAAGTAACTCAGTAGCATATTGTTATTTGAAACAATATTGTGTATGCTCTGATAGCTTTTCAAACTTTCTGCTTTGCGGAATTCCAGCTGATGCTTAAAATCTTTGTTTTTAAAGTGATTTGAGCTTATTTTATAAAAGACAGGGAGAGTGGCGTCTTTGTCTTTGTTAATTTGAGCTATGCATCAGTTCCTGTTTCAAAATCATATAGCTCTTACATACTGTTCTTCGGCTCTGCAGCTGCTTCTGCCTTATCCCCAGAAATTTTGCTCACCTCACCAGCTTGGGGAGAACCTTGGTTCTTCTTCAGATAAGTGAGAACAAATTTTTTGTTCAACATTTTCAGGGGATGCAGAGCCACGGACTCCCCAAGGTCCACTTTAACCAGTTTTTCCAGTAGTATACTAATATGCACGACATATCCTGGAGACTGCTTGCCAGGAGAGTAAAACATGGAAACTAGGGTTTTGAACAGCACGTGCCCCCAGTTTATTTTCAGTCCGACGCTGATCGTCACCATCATGTCAAAACGTTCTGTTGTCGTGACATCAAAAGAACCAACCTTGGCAGACAGCGATTTTGCTACAATATCGTGCAGCAGCCTGTAATCTGCCTTCATATCCTTCTTTTTGCTTGAAGGCTTGAACGGAATATCGGTAGCGGAAAACAAAACCTTCATATCGGCTACTGCTTGGGAGGAAGCCCAGAAAAAATGACGATGCCCTCCATTGGAAGATGGAACGTCTCTGAGAATACGTCCTTTGTTATCACCATCTTCCTATTCGTCACCATGCTAACTATCGTCGTTGAAATGACCGAAGAATTAGCGAAAACCTGATTCAGTGCCTCCTCAAACACTGATCTGGAAACCTTAAAAAACACTCGAATTCCTGATTTCTCCAGGCTTCTGAAAATTCTGACTATTGTATCACTGACTCGAAGTTGACCTATAGAGCATTGACAACGAAGGAAGCCATCTGAAAAATGTGAGAGTTAGTAGATTTGAGAATAAATATAGATTTGAGATAGACTGTGTAACAGCTGCTAGAATGCTAGAAAAATTTTGTGAATAGCTTACTGAGGAGAGAGGGAGATGAAGGGTTTATCGTGTACGAAGGATGAGAGAGAAAACTATAGTGGACACGTGTCATTCTAAGATTTGAAAAACATTTGTAAGTCTACAGATAATGATCGTCCGATTTTAAAAGAATTTAAAAAGACCAAATGATCTCTTCTGTTTGATTTTATTGTACCAGCACGGAAACATTAATTCAAACACCATGATAATATCGCACTGTATATATCCCTAAGTAGGACCAGATCAGCATGGAGCTGACCAGCTCGAAGACATTCAGTGGAATTTTGTTATTATCGATTTGAATTACTTTTTTCCCCTGAACAAGTGTATACAGAATGTATCTAAGACATATCTAAGAGACCTAAAATATTTTTAAATTAAGAAAACTTAGCGTCCGGTAGAGGTTTTGTAAAAATTTCAGCTATTTGCTGATCTGTTGGCACATGCTCCAGCCGGATGTCCTTTTTCAGCGCATGGTATCTTAAAAAATGATGTCTTATATCAATGTGCTTGGTCCTTGAATGCAGTAAAGGGTTCTGATTGATGGACATTGCACTTCTGTTGTCGAAAAAGGTGGTTGCTTCAGCTACATCAACGCCGTAGTCCCTTAGCTGTTTTTGAATCCATAGAATTTGAGCACAACAGCTCCCAGCTGCTAAGTACTTTGTTTCAGCTGTGGACGTTGCTATTGATGTCTACTTCTTGCTAAACCATGATATCAGTCTGTCATCCAAGAACTAGCAAGTGCCACTAGTGCTACGTTGATCTATCTTACAACCTGCGTAATATGCATCTGAATAGCCAATCAAATTGAAACTTGAGTCTTTGGGATACTAAAGGCCCACGTTTTGAGTGCCCTTAAGGTATTTTAAAATGCGTTTAACAGCTATGTAGTGAGATTGTTTTGGATCAACTTGGAACCGAGCACACATAAAGACTACAAACATAATTTCTAGTCTGCTTGCAGTTAGGTACAAAAGCGATCCAATCATCCCACGAGACATAGTTACCACTACGGCAGTACCAGCTTTATCATTATCCAGCTTGATTGAAGCACTCATTGGAGTAGCTGCTGAAGAGCATTTTTCCATCCCAAACTTCTTCAGAAGTTCCTTTGTATACTTTGCTTGATTGAAAAGATTCCATATTCAAGCTGCTTCACTTGTAATCCAAGGAAAAATGTCAGCTCCCGCATCATGCTCATCTCGAACCTATCCTGCATAAGCTTAGAAAATTTGTCACATAACTTGGGATTAGTCGAGCCAAAGATAATATCATCGAAATAAATTTGGACTAATAAGACATGGTTATTATTAATTAATTTAAACAATGTCTTATCTAGAGAACCAATGATAAAATTATGATCAATTAAAAACTTGGACAAAGTATCATACCAAGGTCTCAGAGCTTGTTTCAGACCATACAAAGCTTTATCCAGCTTATATACGTAATCTGGTCTGGTATGATCTACGAAGCCAAAAGGTTGTGCAACATACATTTCCTCATTTAGGATGCCATTTAAGAATGCACTTTTAACATCCATTTGATAACATTTAAAATTTTTGAAAGCTGCGTATGCAAGAAAAATGCGTATGATCTCTAATCTGGCTAATGGTGCAAAGGATTCCTCAAAATCCATTTCATTTTATTGTCTGTAACCTTGTGCTACTAATCTATCTTTGTTTCTTACTACGTTTCCATTTTCCAATTTGTTCCTAAAGACCCATTTAGTACCTATTATGTTCTGATTAGTAGGTCTAGAAACTAGATGCCATACGTTACTACGTTCAAATTGACTAAGTTCTTCCTGCACAGCTTCTATCCAGCTTGGGTCTGCTAAGTCTTCATATATTTTCTTAGGTTCTATAGGCAAGATGGATGCAGAGTTAAAATATTTGTCTATCATCAGGCCTCGTGTCCTAAGAGGTGTAGAAGGGTTACTTATGACCAGCTCGTATGGATGATTCTTTTTCCACCAGAAACTGGTCTATATGAGGTTGATGCTTCGTGATGGGTGTTGATTCCTGCATCCTGTTCCCCCTGCACTCCTGCTGGATCTCCTTGGATGTCTCCTGATCTGATTGGATCATCAACTTGCGTGATTTCTCCACCAGCTAGCACGTGATATGGATCAACTTGCGCGTGATCTGGATCAACTTGCGTGTCATGTAAACTGGCACTGTCTGACACACATGTTACTTGCTGGTCCTGCACTGTGTCATTGTTAGTCAAATCAATGACTTCAATGTTACCTGGGACAACAGCTTGGACAAAATTCTGAATATCAGCGTTGGTGATTGGTGTGTCCAGTGCGTGCTGATCATAACAAGGCACAAACGATAACAGCACAGAGCATACACAGCAAAGCACATAATCCATGCTCAATCCTAAGCTGTAAACAAGCTCACATCCGGAGCTCAAATCTCATGTGCAACAATTACTACAAACAAGGTCCGGGCAACGCAGATCCACCACCTTCTAAGCCAAAACAAGCAACTACTCAAAGAACAAAGCACAGAAAAGCAACAGCTGAGAGTTACGAACTCAACCAGCATTATCCTACTCCATCTAACTCAGCAGAGAGTTCTAAACAAGGGCTTCGTAAGTGGATCAGCAATGTTGTCTACAGAGGCGACTCTCTGGACTGCTATGTCACCTCTAGCCACAATATCCCAGATCATGTGGTATTTCCTCAGTATATGTTTGGATCTTTGGTGAAACCTAGGCTCCTTTGCTTGCGCAACGGTACCCGCGTTGTCGCAGTACACCGGGACTGGACCAACTCCTTCAGGGATTACGCCCAACTCTTGGACGAAATTCCTTATCCAAACCGCCTCTTTAGCAGGAGCTGATGCTGCGATGTACTCAGCCTCAGTGGTTGAATCCGCGATGGTGTCTTGCTTGGAACTCAGAGAGACAGCACCATCATTGAGCATGAATACAAATCCAGAGGTTGACTTCCGATCATCCACGTCACATTGGAAGCTAGAATCAGTGTAGCCTTCCAATTTCAATTGACCACACCCATAGACCATGAACATATTCTTAGTCCTTTGTAAGTACTTAAGAATATCTTTCACAGCCTTCCAATGCATTTGGCCGGGGTCGGCTTGGTAGCGACTCATGACACTCAGAGCATATGCGACATCCGGTCTAGTTGAGATCATGCCATACATAATACTACCTATTGCCGAGGCATATGGCACACGTGTCATACTCTCTATGACACGGGGTGGCACATAGGTAGGTGTACTCTCTTGGACTCTTCCATAGAGAACCTCTTAAGTATGGTATCGATGTAGGTGGCTTGGGTGAGTCCGAGCATCCTTTTCGATCTATCTCTTTAGATCTGTATTCCTAGAATATAGGATGCTTCACCCATGTCCTTAATCGAGAATCTACTAGACAACCATACTTTAGTTGACTGCAACATTCCTAAATCATTCCCAATGAGTAGATGTCATCAACATAAAGTACAAGGAATGTCACAACATTTTTAACTACCTTCTTATACACACATGTCTCCCCAGGATTCTTGATGAAACCAAATTCTTTAATTGTTTCATCAAATCTTAGGTTCCAACTTCTCGATGCTTGTTTGAGACCGTAGATCGATCTTTGAAGTTTGCATACTTTATGCTCACTTTCTACAGATGTGAAACCCTCAGGCTACGTCATATAGATCTCTTTCTTAATGTTTCCATTAAGGAACGCAGTTTTCACATCCATTTTCCATATCTCATAGTCGTACCATGCGGCTATGGCTAGTAGGATTCTAATTGACTTGAACATTGCGACTGGTGAGAAGGTTTCATCATAGTCAACACCTTGTCTTTGAGTGTAACCTTTCGCGACCAGTCGTGTCTTGTAGGTCAGTACCTTACCATCAGGCCCAAGCTTTCTCTTGTATATCCATTTACACCCAATAGGAACTATTCCTTCGGGAGGATTAACAAGAGTCCAAACTTGGTTTGAATGCATCGAGTCAATCTCAGATTGCATTGCTTCAAGCCACAAATTAGAATCAGCATCAGAAATTGCCTCCTTGAAAGTTCTTGGATCACATCCAATAGTTTGATCACTTTGATCATCTTCAAGGAGGAAACCATATCTAACAGGAGTCCTAGGAACCCTTTCATATCTCCTAGGTGCGTCCATTTCTGGTATTGGCTCTTGAGGTGCAGGAGATTCACTTGGTACTTCAGATGGTTCTCGAGCCTCTTCGAGTTCTACTATCTTGCCTTTTCTATCAAGTAGAAACTCCCTTTCCAGAAAGGTGATATTTCTAGAAACAAATACTTTTGTTTCATTGGGATAGTAGAAGTAGTATCCAACAGAATTCTTTGGATACCCAATGAAGTAACATAAGATGGATCTATTATCCAGCTTATCTCCCACTGTCTGCTTCACGTAAGCAGGACATCCCCAAATCCTCAAGCATGAGTATTTGGGCGGCTTGCCCATCCATATCTCATATGGAGTTTTATCCACCGCCTTGATGTGGACATTGTTCAACAACATTTCCGCCATTTCGAGCGCATAGCCCCAAAACGAGGTAGGAAGCTCAGTGAAACTCATCATAGATCGAACCATGTCCATCGAGGTTCGATTACGACGCTCCGCTACACCATTGAGTTGTGGTGTGGCCGGAGGGGTCCACTATGAGAGAATCCCATTCTCTTTAAGATAGTCTTGAAACTCAGCAATCAAGTATTCTCCACATCGATCGGATCGAAGTGTTTTAATACTTTTACCCAACTTATTTTCTACTTCGGCCTTGAATTCTTTGAACTTTTCAAAGGATTCAGACTTGTGCTTCATTAAGTACAAGTACCCATACCTAGAGTGATCATCGGTAAATGTGATGAAGTATGTGTGACCGTACTTAGTACCAATGCTAAGTGGGCCACACACATCAGTGTGGATCAAATCCAATAGGCCTTGAGCACGTTCAGGCTTGCCCGTGAAGGGTTGTTTAGTCATTTTTCCTTTGAGACAAGACTCACAAGTCGGTAGGGAGTTAATATCTGACATATCAAACATGTCACTCCTAACCAACTTGTTCATCTTATTCAAGGAAACATGACCTAGCCTAGCGTGCCAAAGTTGTGCCGGGTTCAAGCTATCGTTTTTCCTTTTATAGTTGTTGTATGTGTTTCCACATCGCGAATTGGAACTTCTTTTAATTTTAAGGTGTATAGATCGTTTTCGCGTTCCCCAATTCCAATCAAACATTCATTCTTGTATATATTGCAAATCGAATTGGCAAAATGACAAGAATATCCATCACTATCAAGCATAGAAACAGAGATGTTCTTTATTAATTCGGGAACAAATAAAACATTTCTTAATAACAACTTAAAATTTGAAGATAGAAATAAGTAAACATCTCCTATAGCTGCAGCAGCAACCCTTGCTCCGTTGCCAAGCCTCAAGTGGGTCTCACCCTCTCTAAGACGTCGGCTTCTTGTCATTACCTGCAAATCATTGCAGATATGAGATCCACATCCGGTATCAAGTACCCAAGAAGTCGAATTAAGAGACATATTTATTTCGATGTAGAACATACCTTTTGCAGTTCGAAACTGCTCGAGGTAATCCTTACAGTTCCTCCTCCAGTGTCCAGGCTTGTGACAGTGGTGGCAAACATCCTCAGATTTATTTGGCTTTGAAGTCCTTGCCTTTGGTTTCTTGGCAGGATTTTCCTCCTTCGCAGGGGCAGAACGCTTCTTACCCTTGAGTTTGGGCCCCTTCTTCGCAAAGGAAGAAGATCCCATAAGGAGGAGGGGCTTGTCCTTCTTTATGGTCCCCTCGAACACGACAAGCATGTTTACCACCTCTTCAAGGGTGGCTTCCAGCTTGTTCATGTTGATGTTGACCACAAAGGGGTCGAATTAGCAGGCAGGGAGAGGAGAAGCAGATCCACAGACAGCTCATGTGGAAGCGTGATATCAAGGCCCAATAGCTTCTCAATGAGCCCAATCATACGGACCCCATGCTCGCGGACCAAAGTCCCCTCGCGCATACGGCTCGTCATGAGCTCATTGACAGTAGTGAACCTCTCAGTCCAAGAGTTCTCCCCATACAGTTCCTTGAGATGAAGGTGTATGCCAGCAGCATACTCCGTCTTCTCAAAGCGCCGCTGCATTTGGTTGGACATCGATGCCATCATATTGCACCGTGCCTTAAGCTCGTCATCCCACCATTTATTTAGCTTTGTCAGCTCCTCAAGACTGACATCGGTAGGGGCTTCCTTCGGAGGAATCTTCTCTAGCGTGTAGAGAAGTTTCTCCGAAGCCAAAACAATATTGAGGTTTCGAAGCCAATCTTGGTAGTTCAAACCAGTGAACTTGTTGCTATCCAGTATAGCAGCAAGTGGATTTTTGATTGAAGACATTGTAATAGCAGTTTATACTGAAAATAAAAACAGACATTCATTACAGACTATTTATGAAAAGCTAAGACATAAAACAAGGTCATTTAGTTTTATTAATTACCCTCCCACTATTTTAACGATTTCACCACCCTCTAATGAAATCGAGAAAGCAAGTTTCCTTAGTGGGTACACAGAGTCCAATCAAGAAATCATGGTCCCGAATAATATCAGCCAACCATGATTCTCAAATGGTAGAGCCCAATTGCAACAGGTGCAACCTCCATGTATTTACCTCACGTCCAGTAAGGGCCCAATAATATGACGCCGATTACTATCACGTTTCAAGATGACCCATCAATGTTGAGTTGTGATGGACGGTCCCCTTAACGTCCCCAATAATATGAGCCAACGTTAAAGGGAGTTCCAACCAACTCACAGCGAGTGTCAATGACGTGTACAGCTTTCCGGCATACATAACTCCCTCAATAATATGAGCCGGGCCATGTATACGGGTAGCATCGACGTACACTCATTGTTGATGGAAGGTAGGAAATTTTAAACAATATTTAAATTCCCTTAGTTTATCGAATAAACTTTTAATCTTGATATAAATTTTAAATCAAATTTAAAATGAGGGATTTAAATTTTGAAATTTGTTCTCAATAATTTTAAATCAAATTCAAAATCGCGGATTCAACAGATATATATCACGCATATATAATTTGGGATGATCGATAAGCGAGAGCTATGCGATCCGTGGTTGTCAAGCACGGATCTAGGTCCAATCCTAGGTGAAATGCAGTATGCAAATGCAATCCTATTACATTAGCTTCCGATTTTACAAATCTTCGGTCTTCAATATCTTTGATCATCATCTCCACCATCTTCAAAATTGTCCTCCCACAAAGTCAAATATTTACATTTAAATAACCATGACAAATAGGGATACAATTTAAAGGGGTGGGAACGGGCCACAAGCAGACCCACTTTGAAATTGATATCTTACAATCAAAATTTGTAAAACCTAGCATATGTAGGCGAAAGTGGCGGATCCGGATCGCGTTTCCCGGGGGCGCATCGTAAGTTTAAAAAAATGCCCTGAAAAACGTTCAATACATCAAATATAATCTATAAATCATACATAGGATGTTTTATAGAGTGTCACCTTGCTGGCGTCTAGGCGCCTGGCTCCAACCAGATTCACAGGGAATTCTGGCTCTTCACGGTAGGCGGCGGTAGATCCTCCTAAATCAGGTCCACGACCGGAAACACGACTCCTTCTTCAGCCTGCACTAGAAGGCCTGGCGAATTTGGCACGAACGGAATCTTCTCGAAAAGACGATCGGAACAAGTCCGATCACGACGGCGGCGCGTGGAGGAGCGGCGGCGGTCGTGAGGTAGAGGAGGGAGGGGCGGCCACTTGGAGGCTAGGGTTGTATCAAGTGTGTTCTAGTTGTAGCCCTAGGTCTAATTTAATAATAAGTGATGGGCTTGAACTGGCCCAATGGACTTGGGTCAGGCCCAGGTCCATATGAACATTAGGTTCATTTCCATCACCGTGGCTTCATCATAATCCTGATAGTCGATCAGATCGGACCGATCAACACAGTTTCCAAAACTGAGTATTATGATGTAAAAACAATTTTTCAGACCACTTAGACCAAAATAGCAGTTTAACCCCTCAACTTTGGGAAATCGCAATTTGACCCCTGTTGACTTTTAGGAAGTCGCACTCCCTAAATTCCTCCTCATATGCTCAACACATTGAGCTCAGTTTTCGTGCGGGAATCGTGAATCCAGTACTTGTGTGACCCTCAATGGTTCAGGGATACAGCTAGCCGTGGGCCCACAACCATTGTGGCTCCGAAATCGCAATTT
>KQ987304.1:87352-98713 GCA_001598015.1 Dorcoceras hygrometricum
ATGCTAGTCTCAAGCTCGGGCGGCCTTATCCTCATTTTGACGGCCCAATCGACTAGGAACGAGTTCAGAATTCACAGTGACTATTAGATGTGTTTCATGATAGCCATCATATCCACTATCACATCTAACATACACTATGGTGCATTCTAGGTCTTTATCCAACACAATTGTTAACATTATAACATAATGAAAATAAAGAATGCCATAAAAGAAATGCGTATTTCATAAATAAAGATCGTTATACACAAGAGTCAATAAGAACCCACACGCCACAAGTTGGCTAGTTGGGCATTTACTCTAACAGCATACACCTAACACATTGGGCATTGCTCTCGATCATCCCAAACATCAATCAATTCAATTAATTGACATAAATAAAATAATCAAATCAAATTTGATAATTTCCAACAAAATCGCATTTTAAATATAAAATTATATTTTATAAATAAAATCTTATTTTGTCATTTTTAATTGCATCAAATTGGGCTTAAAACAATTTTAGGCCCAAAATCTCAAAAATTCCAAAATTTAATTTTGGTCCGACCAAAAAGCCCAATATCAAATATTGGCCCAAAAACTCCTCGGGCCGCCCGGGACAGGCTCGAAAAAACCCTAGAATTCAAAAAACAGCCATCGCATCGCCGCCAGAAAAACGTCGCACGGCGGAGCACCACCACCCGCACAGCGTCCGCACGTTGCGCGCGCCCTGTGCGCACCGGGGCGGCCACCTGCGTGCACGGGTCGTGCAGGTGGGGTGGCAGATGCCGTGCGGTGTTGCGCAGCACCGTGCTCAACATGCGTGCACGGGTGCCGGACAGCGTGTGCAGTGCCCGCCGGCCAGCGTGCGCAGGGGTGTGCCCGACAGGCGCGCATCCCCTGCCGCACGCTGCGATCACGCTGTGCGCACCTGCGCGCGGCGGCGCCAGGCAGTAAAAAAAAAATTCGTTTTTTTGAAATTTGAAATTTGAGATCTGATGCAATACAGGTACAATTTTATGTATTGATAGATCCGAGCCAAAGCTCTGATACCATTGTTGGCGCAGCGGCGGATCCGGATCCCGTTCCCCGGGCGCAGCGGAAGATTTAAAATTTTGCACCGGAAACGATCAATACATAACATAAATCAGCAATAAACATCCATAGGGTGTTTTAGATTGGTACCTTGCTGGCGTCTAGGTGCCTGGCTCCGACCAATTTCATGAGAAAATCGGCACTTCAACGGTTGGCGGTCGTCGTTCTCCTAATCCAGTCCACGACTGAAATCACGATCCCTTCATCTGTCTGCACTAGAAAACGTGACTAATATTTCAAGGACGGAATATCCTCGTCGAGACGGTCGGAACAAGTCTGACGAAGACGACAACGGACGGCGGCGGCGGCGGCGCTTGAAGGGGCGGCGGTCGTGAGTGGGAGAGGGAGAGGAGAGGGGCGGCCAAGACTAGGGTTTTGAAGCTGTAGTGTTGTATATTGTAACACTAGGGCACACATATATATATAGACTTTTGATGGGCTTGAACCGGCCCAATGGGCCTGGGTCAGACCCAGTCCCGTATGAACATTCGGTTCAACTGCATCACCGTGGCTCCATCATAATCCCGATCGACGATCAGATCGGACCGATCTACACAGTTTACAAAACTGAGTATTATGATGTGAAAACAATTTTTCAGACCACCTAGTCCAAAATTGCAGTTCAGCCCCTCCAAGTTTCAAGGATATTCAAACTAGCCCAAACTTTAGGAAAATTGCATTTTGACCCCTATTGAATTTTAGGAAGTCGCACATTCATCCTTCCTCCTCCTATGCTCAACAAATTGAACTTAATTTCCGTGTGGGAATCGAGAAACCAGTACTTGTGTGACCCTCAATGGTTTAGGGATACAGCTAGCCGTGGGCCCACAACAATTACGACTCCGAAATCACAATTTCACTCTGACCCATCGGATCATGGTAAAGCGCCTAGAAACATCGCCCCATGATCCCCTAGGTATCACTGATAGTGCCTGCAAGAACCAGTCGGTCATGGTTAGCGTACAGTACGGTCCTTTCAACACATATATCCCGATCAGATCAACGACCATTGGTAAATCGAGAGTCGCTAGAGATCCAATAACCATGCATACATCTCGGAGATCAAATAGTGATATCTCGTGTGTTACTAGGTAAACTCATTTACCTAAAACACATCTAATACTCTGGCCAGAGATTTATCACACTATTATCTCCTCAGATAGCATAGGATGTCCACGCACAAAAGCGAGCGGTGAATCCTCGACAAAGAAGCATCGACTCCTACATGCATCGGGACCTCACCCAATCCCGCCACCTAATGACCCCAACTGAGTCGGTAAACGGGTCAAAGTGAGGCACCTATCATGTAGAGTCTCAATGACGTTTCGAGTAGTGAGGGCTAATCTGTACAACCAAGACCTCAGACTTATCCACTCGACAAATGGTAACCACTTGGAAAGTCCGAACGATGGTAGTTCGATAGATCACCAGATCACTATCCATCTGCATGCTCAGAACATCACAATGTTACCTACCAATGAAACATGGTACTTCACATCGCAGATGCTAGTCTCAAGCTCGGGCGGCCTTATCCTCATTTTGACGGCCCAAACGACTAGGAACGAGTTTAGAACACAGTGACTATTAGATGTGTTTCATGATAGCCATCATATCCACTATCACATCTAACATACACTATGGTGCATTTTAGGTCTTTATCCAACACAATTGTTAACATTATAAAATAATGAAGATAAAGAATGCCATAAAAGAATACGAATTTCATAAATAAAGATCGTTATACAAAGAGTCAATAAGAACCCACACGTCACAAGTTGGCTAGTTGGGCATCTACTCTAACAATCGCGACAGAAATTGGCAATCGGGACATATTCTAAGTGTCGGGAACAATAATGGAGAACAATGCCAAGCTCCCTATTAAATCTCACTGCTGACAGAAACTGGAAACAGATCCACCGACAACTTAAGCTATCACAACTGATATTCCGCTCGCAAACAGATCTTGCAACAGATCTCACTCTACGCCACAACACTGATCACTTAAACTAAACAATTTCGCAGAGAGCTACTGTCGCAACTGGACACTTCACCCGCTACTCACTGCTGAACAACTAACCAACATCTGATAACAACAACAGATCTCTCACACAGCTGAAGCTAACGCAACTCGCAGCTGAGTCTTCTTCGCTAATCCAAAATGCTATCGTTCCAACTAATCCAAATGACGACGTTAAGCTACTCACTGCTGAAACACGCTAGCGCTCTCTCTACTACTCAGGGACAATTGATCTCTCTACGACTGCTGAATACAACCATTCAGCGACAACTGCTGATGTCACCCTGCTGAATGCTAGCACCAAGCTATGATCCAGCACTCACTACTGAACAGATTCCACGCCAAACTCTAATTCTCCAGAACTGTTCTAAGGTCTAAAACAAAACCTGATTGCTTCTCCAAGCCTACTAACTCAAAGCTGGTCTCGATAAAACCCGAGTAATTAACTCAATTAATCTCATCAGCTTTCGGGTCTCACAGCAAGTCGTGTTAATTACTTCAACCCAAAATTTCTTAGAAATTCCTGAATTAGCAATCATGGTTGTATTAGCTTATTTTAAAGTATGGTTTCTTCACTCAGTTAACCCGTTCTGCTGAGGCGTTCTAGTTGTAGACAACTCATGCTTAATTCTAATGTCATCCAGATAAGAGGATAGTTTATAATTTAAAATTTAGTTCCACTATCAATTCTTATCCGTTTTACAGTGCAAGATTTGTCATTTTTTGTAAACGTTTTAAAAGCTTTATCAGCTGGTCGTCAGTTTGATCTTTTGATTTTAAAAACAACACCCATGTAAATTTTGAGAAATCATCAACAACGACAAGGGTGTATTTCATTCCCCCTAAGCTGGTCACGGGTATCGGACCAAAAAATCCATGTGTAAAAGTTCCAGCTTTCGAGAGGTTTTGTTACTGCCTATATTTTTTAAAGTTGATTTAATATATTTTTCCAGCTGACACGCAGAACAAATATTGTCATTTGAAAATTTTATTTTAGGCAAGCTATTAACCAACTCACGCTAACTCATATTAGCAATAGTTTTAAAGCTTAGATGGTTCATCCGCTGATGTCATAGTCAGCTCTTAGAAAATTCAGCTATTAGTCAGGTTTGTTCAGAATGTGGCTGATCTGACCAGTCTATTTTGTAGGTATTCCCCGATCTGTAACCTACCAGGACGGTCAGACCTTCCGGATTCTGAACTGTGCATGTGTGATTTTGAAATTTAACAGAATAATTACTGTCACACAATTGACTGTTACTAGTCAAATTATAACACAAGTTCTCAACAAGAAGAATGTTATTGACAGTAAAGTTACCATTGGTAAGCTTACCCTTACCCACAGTGTT
This sequence comes from Dorcoceras hygrometricum, assembly GCA_001598015.1. NCBI lineage: Eukaryota > Viridiplantae > Streptophyta > Magnoliopsida > Lamiales > Gesneriaceae > Dorcoceras > Dorcoceras hygrometricum. The sequence goes on from KQ987304.1 coordinate 91,790, forward strand.
ACCACTTGAATTATCACCGAAGGTGATCTTAGGTCCTCTACACATCTTCAGGTCTGATAACAACTTCGGGTTATCAGTCATGTGTCTTGCACAATCACTGTCCAGGTATCAGGTTGAATTCTTCAGCCCTGTAATCTGATGTACCTGCAATCACAAACAATACATAGTTTGGTACCCATTTGGTTTACTTGGATCCAGGTTTGATTAGGCCTTTTGGAACCCACACTTGGATAATCTTAACAAATTTACCAGTGCGTGCATCAAGGTATGTGATTTATGAGTGCTTTGTGATCTGAAGTTTTTCTGATAAGCAGTAGGTTTGCCTTGATATCTTGGCTTATGATGCTTAGGCATGTACTGCCTGTCCTTCATAAAAAGCCTTTGAGAACTGGCCTGGCTTTATTCCACCAGATTTGGGTTGACCCCTCATCTGTTCTACACGTTTCTAAGCTAGCTCTCTTTTGGCTTTTCAGGAGTAGCATACCACAGCCCGCAATATCTTCCTTGCCAGATTTGAGGTTTAACTGCTATCTTAGACTCATCAGATTTTGCTTCTTCAGGTTGTCCCGTGCTGGATTTTACAAAGTTCATTATATGGAACTTAGTCCTATCCAGCTGTGGGTGAGTACTGATTCTGCTGTACTGCTTTCATCATTATCATAGCCCAATCCGGATCTGTCATCAGATGTCTTTATATGTAACGACCCTCATTTTCTTGACGTAATATTTATAAGTTTTGGGTCTCAATTGAATAAAATCAAGAGTCATAAACGTTGGAGAATGGATCGTTACTAACTATCTGGGTTGAAACGAGAATAATAAAATTCTTCGCATTCGAAGATAAGAAATCTAGAATAACTTAAACAGTAGTGCGGAAATGGAGAGAACAACTATATCATATGTCAATAATGCATCTCGTAGTGTGATAACGTCTGGTTAAAAACATAACAAAACTCTGAAATTTGTTTTGATACAACTTACATCAGAATATTCAGTACAATACAAGGTGTTCTCAAAAAGAAACTATGAACTTTGAACCAGAAGGAAATAAAGAACTCTGTTGTCCACGATAAACACATTCCTTCCATCCTGTTCATTTCCCTCCATCTTCCTGCTGTGAATTACCTGCACTCAATAAAAACTAGTGAGCCAGAGGCTCAGCAGGTAAATCTGGAATAACAAAAGTAAGAATACAATTTCTCAAAACTGGTACGTACTGGAGTCTGAACTTTACGCTCAAGAATAAACAAGCGTAACATAACTATGAAGTCTGATAATAATCAAAAACATAAGCATGAATCAATTCTGAAAACATTTTCTTTAAACATCTCTTGAGAGCTGCGATCGTAATCGCACTTGTGCTCTTCATTCATTTTCTGGGAAAATTATGACAATACTTTAAACATTTGGCCCATTTCGCTTGATCAAACTCCTGATATCAGTCTTAACACTATGGCTCGTGGTTGAAGGGGTATACAGTTCCGTCGAACTAAAAATGGAACAAGCTCTGAAATTTTGTTTTGATACAACTACCTCAGAATATTTAGTACAATACAAGGTGTTCTCAAAAAGAAACTATGAACTTTAAACCAGAAGGAAGTAAAGAACTTTGTTGTCCACGATAAACACATTCCTTCCATTCTGTTCATCTCCCTCCATCTTCCTGCTGTAATTTACCTGCACTCAACAAAAACTAGTGAGCCAAAGGCCCAGCAGGTAAAATTCTGGAATAACGAAAGCAATTTATACCATTGTCCATGAACTAATACATACTGGAGTCCGAACTAGAATTACGCTTATGAATAATCAAGCGTAAACATAAATATGAAATCTGAAGCAAGTATGAAAGCATAAACATGAGTCAACTTTGAAAACATTTTCTTAAACATTCATAAGAGCTGCGATTAGAATCACACTGGTGCTCTTCACTCATTTTCTAGAAAATTATGACAATACTTTAAACATTTGGTCCATTTCGTTTGATCAAACTCCTGATATCAGTCTTAGCACTATGGCTCATGGTTGAAGGGGTATACAGATCCGTCGACCTGTAATCCTAGTCCTTCCTGGTTAAAAGGGCACACGGTTCGTCAGCCGCGCACTCACCCTTTCATTAGGGACCCTTTTCATTGTCATAACTTAAAACATTTCGTAAAACAATGTTCTGCTCTGTTTTCTTTCTTTTTATTTGAGCTACTGGTTTTCGTTTGTCTATGATGTTCTGGAACTATAAAGGATTTCCTCGTAATGCTTGCGAAGATGAAAACTGAATAATTTAGCTAGTTGAATCTGTCAGATAAGTCGAAAGATTCATTAAACTAATTTAGAATTGAAGGAAGAATCAAATTCTGAGATTTTCGTTATCTACTGAAGAAAACGAAGAATGAACAGTGACCAGCTGGGATGAATAGTACCATCTTATGGTTTTTCTTTGAAGAAAAGCCGTAGCCATCTTCCTTTTCTTTAAAACCATACATAATCATAAAACAGAATTGAATATATGCTTTCTATTGAGTGAGCAAGAAACAGAGTTTACTTGCCTGATTTTTAACACAAGAACAGCAGAGAATTCAGTAAACTTCTTGCACACCGTCTGTCTCCTTTAAAACACTTTGAAAGTATTTTTGTTCGGCTTCTTGAGAGCGAGCACCGCTTAATATGATTTGATTTTGAAAGTAATGATGCATGAAGCAGCTTAAGATTCTATTTATATGATTTACAATGACTAAGGAAAATAAATACGTTATATCAATATGCCAAACTCTATAAGAAGCGTGCCCTGTTTTAAAACAAAAGATGTGCATGGAAACCGAAAATTTTAGTTAAATAAAGGATCCACTTGGTTTGCAGAAGTCACTAAATATTTACTGTACTTGCATTCTAACAGTTGAATATCAATCCATAAAAAATAAAGATTGATCATGGCATAGACAGAAATATTCAAGAATTGAATTGTAATAGCAATGTAATCCCTTAATCTCATATCTTTCTAATTGTGGACTTCTAAATGATCTGGTCGCTACATTCTACCCCCCTTAAAAGAATTTCGTCCCCGAAATTCACTTACTTGAAGAAGTCTGGGTAAATTTTCTGCATATCTGATTCTACTTCCCATGTTGCTTCCCTTTCTGAGTGATTCGTCCACTGAATCTTGATCATTGGGATAGTTCTGTTTCTTAACTTACGATTTTCCTTCGCCAAAATCTTTTCTGGAGTTTCTTCGTAAGTCAAGTCTGGTTCCAATTGCACTGGTTCATGTCTGAGAACATGCGATGGATTCGCAATGTATCTTCGAAGTGCTGGTACATGGAACACGTTGTGGACAGAGGAAATTTGTGGAGGTAGTGCTAAACGATATGCTAACGTTCCAATTCGTTCCAAGATTTGAAATGGTCCAACATATCTGGGACTTAACTTCCCTTTCTTTCCAAACCTCAAAACACCTCTCATTGGTGAGATTTTGAGAAACACGTGATCTCCCACCGCAAAGCTCACGTCTCTGCGATGAATGTCTGCATAACTTTTCTGCCTACTTTGAGCAGTCTTCATTCTTTCACGTATCCTCTTAATTGCTTCTGAAGTTTGAGCAGACTCCACCTCCCAATTGCTCCGGCGCTGACTCACCTGCACCAAGAATGCTAGTGAGCCTAGGGGCTCAGCAAGCAAAATTGAGAGTAACAAAGCACAATATGCAGGCGTAAGACATCACATAAGACATCGCAGTTTAGAGGAAGACAATAAACGTAAGATCTCATCGTAAACAATTCTGTGGAAAAGCTCAGATTCCACCATCAATATTTTCGTTAGACTTATGGCTCAGAAAGTCCCGTTGCACTCGATCGAAAGTCCCGTTGCACTCGATCGAAAGTCCCGTTGCACTCGATCGAAAGTCCCGTTGCACTCGATCGAAAGTCCCGTTGCACTCGATCGAAAGTCCCGTTGCACTCGATCGAAAGTCCCGTTGCACTCGATCGAAAGTCCCGTTGCACTCGATCGAAAGTCCCGTTGCACTCGATCGAATGACTACTGATATCAGTTACTATATGGTGAAGTCTCACCCAATATGAAGGGGCAACCGACCCGCTCGTCTATTGCTCACCCTTCCAATATGGACTGTCGTTATCTTTGCCATAAATCGTAAAGTATGATCAATTTTCTTCCTTAAACAACTTCTGGTTTAAACTAGATCTCATCATCATCAGGTTCACTTCGTTTTGTTTCTCAGAAATAGATTTTCCATACAAACATTTTCACTGAGCATCCAACTGAAATAAAGGATAGACAGAAATCTGAAAGAAACAATGTTTGACTTTGAGATGAATTTCAGAAGTCTTAACAGATGTGTCTTGAGGGCTTGATAACTGTTGTTGTAAGTGAATTCAATCAATGGTAACTTAGATTCCCAGCTTTCTGAAAAATCCAGAACACTAGCCCTCAACAAATCTTCCAGTATTTGAATTACTCTTTCTGATTGCCCATCGGTTTGAGGATGGAACGCTGTACTGAAAGTTAAATTCGTTCCTAAGGCTTGGTGTAAACTTTTCCAGAATCTCGAAGTGAATCTGGGATCTCTATCTGATACAATAGAACTTCGAACCCCGTGATGTCTGACAATTTCCTTGATATATAGCTCTGCATACTTATTCAAACCATCAGTTGTTTTTACAGGAAGGAAATGAGCAGACTTAGTTAATCTGTCAACTATTACCCAAATTGCATTACAACCTGATATTGTTCTGGATAATCCTACCACGAAATCCATTGCTATGTTATCCCATTTCCAAACAGGTATAGGAAGTGGCTTTAACATTCCTGCTGGTCTCTGGTGTTCTGCTTTAACTTGTTGACAGGTTAAACATTCCGCAACAAATCTACAAATGTCGCGTTTCATTCCTGGCCACCAAAACAGAGCTTGCAAATCCTTGAACATTTTTGTTCCTCCTGGATGAATTGAATATGGCGAATTGTGGGCTTCATTCATAATCTCATTGCGCAAACCATCTGTACGCGGTACCCACAATCTACCTTGGTATTTAACAATACCTTCCTCCATTGTGTACAAATTTGATCCTCTGCTTTCATCCTGCTGCTTCCATTTTTGGAGTTGCTCATCCCTAGTTTGCCCTTCTTTGATCCTATCTTTAAGAGTTGATTGGATCGTGAGAACTGATAACTTAGCAGCACTTTCCTTTCGAATTATCTCAAGTTCAAATCGATTGATCTCTAACGCCAGGGGAATCTGAACTGAGATTTGCGCTAACCCCACGCTTCTTCTACTTAATGCATCTGCTACTACGTTAGCTTTTTCCGGATGATAGCTAATTACGCAATCGTAATATTTAACCAATTCAAGCCATCTTCTCTGTCGCATATTTAATTCCTTCTGAGTAAAGAAATACTTAAGGCTTTTATGGTCTGTAAAAATTGCGCACCTCTCGTCGTAAAGATAATGTCTCCAAATCTTCAAAGCGAAAACTACTGCAGCTAATTCCAGGTCGTGCGTAGGATAATTCCTCTCGTGTATCTTCAATTGCCTAGAAGCGTAAGCAATTACTTTTCTTTCTTGCATTAAGACAGCTCCCAACCCCATCTTCGATGCATCAGTGTAGATCACAAAATTCCCTCTCTCTGTTGGTAACGTTAGAACAGGGGCTTCAACTAATGCATGCTTCAATTTCTCAAAACTGGATTGGCATTTGGGAGTCCAATCATACTTCACATTCTTTTTAGTTAAGGCTGTTAATGGAACAGCAATCTTTGAAATCCTTCTATGAATCTTCTATAATATCCTGCAAGTCCTAGGAAACTTCGAATTTCCGTGACATTCTTAGGTACAGGCCAGCTTCGAACAGATTCTACCTTTGAAGGATCTACTTCTATTCCATTGTTTGAAATAATATGACCCAAGAATACTACTTTATCAATCCAGAACTCACATTTACTAAACTTTGCAAATAACTGCTTATTTCATAAAATTTGCAAGATTTCTCTAAGGTGTTCTTCATGCTCTTCCCTGTTCCTCGAATAGATCAAAATATCATCTATAAATACTATGACAAATCTGTCTAGGTAAGGTTGGAACACTCGATTCATTAAGTCCATAAATACGGATGGCGCATTTGTTACCCCAAAAGGCATAACTAAGAATTCATAATGGCCATATCTTGTTCTAAAAGCAGTCTTATAAACATCTGATTCTTTTACACGCAACTGGTGATACCCTGATCTCAAGTCTATTTTCGAAAATACAGCAGATCCTCTTAACTGATCAAACAAATCGTCGATTCTAGGGAGAGGATACTTATTCTTAATCGCGAGTTTGTTCAATTCCCTATAATCAATGCATAGACGCATACTCCCATCTTTCTTCTTGACAAAAAGCACTGGTGCACCCCAAGGGGAAGTACTGGGTCTAATGAAACCTTTATCCAGTAGTTCTTGAATCTGATCTTTTAATTCTTTCATTTCCTTAGGATCAAGTCTATAGGGAGGCTTTGAAATTGGAGCGGCTTCTGGTACTAAATAAATAGTAAATTCTAACTCTCGAATGGGAGGTAAACCCGAAACATCTTCTGGGAAAACATCTGGAAATTCCCTTACAACGGATACTTGTTCTAGTTTCTTTTTCTTTTCAGGTTCTAATGATATAATATTTACCAGAAATCCTTGACAACCATTTCTTAAACATTTCTGGGCTTTCATTGCTGAGATTAGCTTAAGGGTCTTCACATAATTACCAGCTTTGAAAGAAAAAGAACTTCCATCAGGTTTCTTAATAAGGATAGATCTTTGCTTAAAGTTTATAACAGATTCATGTTTCACTAACCAATCTATTCCCAATATAAAGTCAAATTCGAACATAGGTAATACTATAAGATCTGCATAAACAATATTACCCTGCAATTCAAGCTCTACATTTCGAAG
>KQ987305.1:9906-37535 GCA_001598015.1 Dorcoceras hygrometricum
ATATATATATATATATATATATATATATGATAAAAACAACTTGCACATTTTATTCGAAAACCGTACTTATTAACATATATAATGCATAAGCATTGGAACAAATTAAAAAAGTACATCCAATCCAAATGTAGTAATCCTTCCAGTTCAAGGATGCGATTACATAACAGAACAAGCATTTGGGTTCTCATCACTGAACATCTGAGGTGCATAAGCATACTCCAAGTTATACTTTGGAGGCCAATACTCACTCTTCTTGATGTCAGTTTTCTTATCGTCGTCTTCCTTGCTTTCATCTCCTTGTTTCTTATCTTCTTGTTTTTCATCATTCTTCTCCTCTCCTTTCTTCTCTTCTTCCTTCTTCTCTTCATCCTTCACGATCGACGCTTGTTTGCCAGTCTTCTTGTACACATCATTCACTAGCTTATCTGGATCAACAACACCTTTCACTGTGACTTGATCATTTGCTATGTCTGTTGTCACTGATTCTACCCCTGCGGCACAAAACTTTATCAGTACTTTCACGCTCTAAAAATCGAGGAATATCTCATCTTTCTGTCGGCAAATGGCACGTAGAATCGACTTAAAACTATTTTACTAGCTAAGCTCGCACGTTACCTTGGAATTTTCCAATTCTCTTCTGCAGTGCTTGAGCACATGCTTCACAGTGCATTCGAACTTTCAGCACGACGTTGATCACGGGAGGAGGCTGCCAGGTCCAAAAGAAAACAGCCCAATTAACCAAACAGCCATATATATATATATATATGCATGAGCATATATGATAGTATCGGTTTATTGGACATCATAATTCTAATTCTCAAAGACAAACAGTAAATACTCTGATAAACGTGTTTCCAGATGCATGCATGTAAGAAAGAAGTTAAAGCTGATTCGAAGTCACCACATGATATGTTGTGATGAGTACAGATTCACTGGAGTATACTGCAAGATAAAGCAGCAGTATTCCTTAAGATGAAAAGTCTTCGTAAAGTACCTTAAATTACAGGTTTAAATAAATTCACTGTAGCTCAGGTTGCGCAACAGTACTCGTTTCAAGTGCCAGCTTATTATTTGCAGGACCTGTACACTACAGATACAGCCAGGGTCCATGCATTCGAATGGATGGAGAATGACTCATCGATTAATCGCATCGTGAAATGTGCCAAGTGATTTTGCTTTCCACCCATTACTAATTTCGGATGTGCGGTGGTTTTCATGTCAGCAATGTAACAGCAGTCACAAGTTGCACTGCGCTTACCCAAAGCTGCTGTCTACTTAATGCCACCAATCAATAAAATTCACCGTTGTAATTATTAAAGGTGGTCCAGGTCTTTCTATAACAACCCTTTTCCAGAAATTCATCACATCGTTTATATAATAATAATGCGACATTAATTCAGGTTCTTAATGTGAACGAATAGTCATTAATCATGGCGTAACATTAAAGAGACGGGATGAAGATAACTGAATAATACCTCTACTTTCTTCTCTTCTTTGGGTTCTGGTTTAGTTTCTTCCTTGTTACTTTCTTCCGGTGGTTTAGGTAATGGTGAAATGAGCTCCACTTTTCTCCCAGTTTTCTTTTGAATTCTTTGGCACACCTTTGACGGGTCCGCCGCATTGCCTTTCACCACCACTTTACTCGCCTTGCAATCCGCCGTAACCTCCTCCACTCCTGCATTTTTCAAAAGTTGTTCAAATTCTTAAGTCAATTAATAAATACAGATATATAAAAAAATCAACGTAGTCATAAATTTTAAAAACGATTGCGCAAGAAATTAAGACGGATCAATGGAGAGATTTAATGACCTTGGAATCCTTTGAGGGATCTACTAACTTTCCGGGCACAAGCCTCACAATGCATGTCTACCTTCAGAATAATTTCCTGAGGCTCTTCATCTTTTTTTTTTGCTTCTTCCTTCTTGTCTTCTTTTGCCGCTTCTTCTTTAATCTTTTGTTCCTTGTTATCCTCCTCTTTCTTTTCCTTCATTTACGTCAATGAATCAGCAAATCAAATGCATAAAAAGCAGATAAAGAATTGAGAAAACCCTTTTTCCTTTCACTGACAAAATGGCTGCACGCATATGCAACAACACTGATCGATGAGTGTCCATGAATCAGATAACACACACACAAGAGAGTAAAAAATTGGTCTCCGATCAATGAAATGAAAGAGAAGCAAAATCTGAGGAAAAGGGTACTCACTTCTCCCATCTCTTGTGAAATTCAGCTTCGGTCTATGGGTAGACAGAACTACAGTTTGTTGAAGAGAGAAATGGTGGCCAATTCCCTTCTGTCCGTGTTTAAATTGTGGGCGTGTATGTGATTGTAGGACCGGAGACTCTTTGCTGTATGCGCTGTGTCATGTATGTGTGTGTTTGAGGGGAACCAAATTTATAGTGGTGACGCAGAAACGTAGACCCTGAAATTTAATGAGAGTATCAGAGTCAATATTTGGTAGATTTTGTGGCGTAATTTACAGTAAATTTTTTATTTTTTAGAATAGTGTGTGATTTTTACTTTAACCCTATTAAAAATTGATTTCTGTGTGGAGTGCAAGAAAATGACACGTTGAAAATATTTTTCAAAAGAAATTGAGAAACTTTTAGGATCTTAATTTTAAGAAACATTTCAGGAATGTTTCGGATTTTCATAATGTAAGAATAATAATGGCGTAAAACAATTAATCTACCGAAATAATTAAAGTTTTCCACTAGTAGTAGCCTGGCCTTTGGATAGGGAAAATGTAAGCACCTTTACCTTCACATAAATGGGATCCTCGTCATCTTCGAATTGTCATTGCTCAGTACGCAATTAAAGTCAATGCTGGAAGCTAATACTAAATCTTAACCTTTTCTCCTTACACAAATTTAAAGAACTCTTTTCATATAAAGGTTCTTGTTGAAGTCTTAAGTACTCGTAGATCCCCGAACCAGTGTAATTCGTAAATCGATAATACTATATGAAAAAAATAAGAAAACGTCCATAAAATTAGAAAATTACTTTATTGTTTCTAATAAAGGATTACATACTCAAAACAAGATATATATAAAGTTACATTGATAAGTCGCATCCTATTTGGTCCGACCCGTGGTTATTGGAACTCCTAAGTCCTAAGACCTAAAGTGAGCTTTAATAATGTTTAATTAAAGTAGAGAAAATACATGCATATAAAATGGTAGCTAGAACATGTGGTCAAAATAGTCAACGAAGTCTAAGAATAATGTAATTTTGGCCAGGCCTGATTAAAATCCAAATCTTGCGGTCGGTCCATAAAGGGCCCATTAAGATATACGAAATCGAAAAGGCTGGAAGCTGCCGGGGCTCCACCAGCTTAAAAATCACCCAATCTAAAGTTAACACGTGACATTATATATGAGCCGTGTACCCCCAAAACCCATTGGATGAAAATGGTTTTGTTAGATTTGTAAACCCAAAGAGAGGCAATGAAGTGGAAGTTGGATTGATGTTTTTGTTTTGGTGTCATCAACTTCATCCACTCGCTTAATTCAAGGGGATCACGTCAGCTCCTGTGTGTTCTATCTTGTGCGCGACGATGGTGTAAATTAGAGATATAAACACAAGTCTGAGTAATATATTATTGAGCTCGATTCAATTCACACCATCTATGTATGTAAACTTGGCAGAGTAATGAATCTTGAAGTTTGAGATTTCAAGCACACGTATTCAAGCAATGTGAAAAATAAATTCCAACATTATAAGATCGATACGGTGGACACCTTATGTGAACACCTAATGATGTATCACTTATAGGAAGTGCACGTCACCAGGTGCTCACACAATTGGTGATGTGATGTCAATTTTTATATATATACAATAATGTTTACATAGATAAATAAAATTAATTAATATATATATTATATATATATTAAATTTCGAGTTACTCGGTGGTAGAAATTGTCCATCCGACCCATCTACCACAATGAGTCAAGTTCATGAAGAAAATGTTATGTCAAAGCAACTAAAACTATTGACAATATATATTTGTTTCTTTATTTTCACCATGTGAATGAAAATATATGAATTTTTATATAAACAAAGTATTTAAACATGTAGTACACACTAAACAGACTTGTGTTCTTTGCACTATCCTGGCAAAGTAGTAAATTAGTTAATTTTTGTGATAAATAAATGTTGGAAGTTTTCTGAATGAAGGTTACGCTATAGATAATTTAATCATAATTTTCCAGAAATAAAGGTTATTCTAGATAATTTAAGCACACTTTCCCTGAAATCATATTGTCGTTGAAAAATAAAAAAGGTCAGTTATGTTATATATACTAATACACTATTATTTAGCTTTTGATTTGTTGATACACTATTGTATTAAAATTGAAAAGTTAGTACCAACAAAAGGGGCGGCCCAAATTTTGGAATATCGCAAAATTAGCAACTCAAACCATAAATTTTTCGTGGACTGGCCTCGTAAACCGGGCCAATTTTGTCTTGAATTTATCAGTGGGGGGTGGGGAGACTGATCCATAGTTTAACGGTGGGGTAATTGTCAAACTCAACCCAATTATAGCGGAGCAGCCATAACAAGAGTTATCATTTTCACATCTCTACTGAAAGTTTTAATAAAAAATATTTGCCAACTCTCTACTTTATACGTGTTTCTGTTGGGAAATATGTGATATGGATAGAATAAATCGATCTTTTACAGCAAAAAACCAGAAGAACTCAAGGTATGCCAAAACTTATTTAGATTTAGAGTGCCAAAGCTATGGATTAAAGAGTATTTTCGTTTTCTTCAAAATAATTTACTCGTACAATATGATCAAAACCAAATATTTTCAAAATAAAACAGTCTCATCCTACTCATGGAGATGCTCAGTCGAACATCTTATCAATTTCATAAGATGTTCGGCTGAGCATCTCCAGGCGCCCATAACAGGCGCCCGCAATATCAAGTTTATATATATATATATATATATAATTTTCGTTTTCTTCAAAATAATTTACTCGTACAATATGATCAAAACCAAATATTTTCAAAATAAAACAGTCTCATCCTACTCATGGAGATGCTCAGTCGAACATCTTATCAATTTCATAAGATGTTCGGCTGAGCATCTCCAGGCGCCCATAACAGGCGCCCGCAATATCAAGTTCATATAAATGTGCATATATATTTTAGGGGTCCTAATTTGTTTTCGGAAGTGACGACCAAAAAATAAAGATAGATTGAGATAATTATTTGACAGAAGTAAGAAGGAAGTATGTATGAGGAAAGGAAAAACGAAACATGTAAAGGACTTTGGTAGTAGATTCCCTTAATCAGTGTTAGTCTTTTTGTTTATAGATTTATTTTGTATAATAAGAGAGTCAATGTTTAGATATAAAAGTTACATTTAATATTATTAATTTTCCTTTGAAGTCAGTTTCACACAAATATTTTGTACCATTACTGTTGACATTTTTGTCATACAATTAATACAGCTCTCTGTGATGTAATATGCATCCTTTGGGATATACGATGAGGTTAATCCTATATTCATACGCAGATGCGGAGAATGGATTCTTGAATCTGTAATAAAAGAAAATCATAGTATTACGTCGTGCAACGATTGGGATGCCCCACTGGCTCATTCAAGACATGGAAAAAGTCAACTCTTCCCACTATATAAACCATAGCTAGATTCCTGGACCTTCATCAATCAGATCACTGATTAATCAACCCATTTCAAATTTAATTAGTAATAATTAATATTTGTTGAAAGAAAAATGGCAGATATTGAAGGGTCTCCCGGGAGCTCCATGCATGGAGTTACCGGCAGGGAGCCGGTGCTCGCATTCTCCGTGGCTTCTCCGATGGTGCCGACTGATACCACGGCCAAGTTCGATTTGCCGGTCGACTCCGAGCACAAGGCCAAGAAATTCAAGCTCTTTTCCTTTGCCAATCCTCACATGAGGACTTTCCACCTGTCCTGGATTTCTTTCTTCACCTGTTTCGTGTCAACATTCGCAGCCGCTCCCCTCGTGCCCATTATTCGGGACAACCTGAACCTGACTGTCTTCTTTTGCCGCTTCTTCTTTAATCTTTTGTTCCTTGTTATCCTCCTCTTTCTTTTCCTTCATTTACGTCAATGAATCAGCAAATCAAATGCATAAAAAGCAGATAAAGAATTGAGAAAACCCTTTTTCCTTTCACTGACAAAATGGCTGCACGCATATGCAACAACACTGATCGATGAGTGTCCATGAATCAGATAACACACACACAAGAGAGTAAAAAATTGGTCTCCGATCAATGAAATGAAAGAGAAGCAAAATCTGAGGAAAAGGGTACTCACTTCTCCCATCTCTTGTGAAATTCAGCTTCGGTCTATGGGTAGACAGAACTACAGTTTGTTGAAGAGAGAAATGGTGGCCAATTCCCTTCTGTCCGTGTTTAAATTGTGGGCGTGTATGTGATTGTAGGACCGGAGACTCTTTGCTGTATGCGCTGTGTCATGTATGTGTGTGTTTGAGGGGAACCAAATTTATAGTGGTGACGCAGAAACGTAGACCCTGAAATTTAATGAGAGTATCAGAGTCAATATTTGGTAGATTTTGTGGCGTAATTTACAGTAAATTTTTTATTTTTTAGAATAGTGTGTGATTTTTACTTTAACCCTATTAAAAATTGATTTCTGTGTGGAGTGCAAGAAAATGACACGTTGAAAATATTTTTCAAAAGAAATTGAGAAACTTTTAGGATCTTAATTTTAAGAAACATTTCAGGAATGTTTCGGATTTTCATAATGTAAGAATAATAATGGCGTAAAACAATTAATCTACCGAAATAATTAAAGTTTTCCACTAGTAGTAGCCTGGCCTTTGGATAGGGAAAATGTAAGCACCTTTACCTTCACATAAATGGGATCCTCGTCATCTTCGAATTGTCATTGCTCAGTACGCAATTAAAGTCAATGCTGGAAGCTAATACTAAATCTTAACCTTTTCTCCTTACACAAATTTAAAGAACTCTTTTCATATAAAGGTTCTTGTTGAAGTCTTAAGTACTCGTAGATCCCCGAACCAGTGTAATTCGTAAATCGATAATACTATATGAAAAAAATAAGAAAACGTCCATAAAATTAGAAAATTACTTTATTGTTTCTAATAAAGGATTACATACTCAAAACAAGATATATATAAAGTTACATTGATAAGTCGCATCCTATTTGGTCCGACCCGTGGTTATTGGAACTCCTAAGTCCTAAGACCTAAAGTGAGCTTTAATAATGTTTAATTAAAGTAGAGAAAATACATGCATATAAAATGGTAGCTAGAACATGTGGTCAAAATAGTCAACGAAGTCTAAGAATAATGTAATTTTGGCCAGGCCTGATTAAAATCCAAATCTTGCGGTCGGTCCATAAAGGGCCCATTAAGATATACGAAATCGAAAAGGCTGGAAGCTGCCGGGGCTCCACCAGCTTAAAAATCACCCAATCTAAAGTTAACACGTGACATTATATATGAGCCGTGTACCCCCAAAACCCATTGGATGAAAATGGTTTTGTTAGATTTGTAAACCCAAAGAGAGGCAATGAAGTGGAAGTTGGATTGATGTTTTTGTTTTGGTGTCATCAACTTCATCCACTCGCTTAATTCAAGGGGATCACGTCAGCTCCTGTGTGTTCTATCTTGTGCGCGACGATGGTGTAAATTAGAGATATAAACACAAGTCTGAGTAATATATTATTGAGCTCGATTCAATTCACACCATCTATGTATGTAAACTTGGCAGAGTAATGAATCTTGAAGTTTGAGATTTCAAGCACACGTATTCAAGCAATGTGAAAAATAAATTCCAACATTATAAGATCGATACGGTGGACACCTTATGTGAACACCTAATGATGTATCACTTATAGGAAGTGCACGTCACCAGGTGCTCACACAATTGGTGATGTGATGTCAATTTTTATATATATACAATAATGTTTACATAGATAAATAAAATTAATTAATATATATATTATATATATATTAAATTTCGAGTTACTCGGTGGTAGAAATTGTCCATCCGACCCATCTACCACAATGAGTCAAGTTCATGAAGAAAATGTTATGTCAAAGCAACTAAAACTATTGACAATATATATTTGTTTCTTTATTTTCACCATGTGAATGAAAATATATGAATTTTTATATAAACAAAGTATTTAAACATGTAGTACACACTAAACAGACTTGTGTTCTTTGCACTATCCTGGCAAAGTAGTAAATTAGTTAATTTTTGTGATAAATAAATGTTGGAAGTTTTCTGAATGAAGGTTACGCTATAGATAATTTAATCATAATTTTCCAGAAATAAAGGTTATTCTAGATAATTTAAGCACACTTTCCCTGAAATCATATTGTCGTTGAAAAATAAAAAAGGTCAGTTATGTTATATATACTAATACACTATTATTTAGCTTTTGATTTGTTGATACACTATTGTATTAAAATTGAAAAGTTAGTACCAACAAAAGGGGCGGCCCAAATTTTGGAATATCGCAAAATTAGCAACTCAAACCATAAATTTTTCGTGGACTGGCCTCGTAAACCGGGCCAATTTTGTCTTGAATTTATCAGTGGGGGGTGGGGAGACTGATCCATAGTTTAACGGTGGGGTAATTGTCAAACTCAACCCAATTATAGCGGAGCAGCCATAACAAGAGTTATCATTTTCACATCTCTACTGAAAGTTTTAATAAAAAATATTTGCCAACTCTCTACTTTATACGTGTTTCTGTTGGGAAATATGTGATATGGATAGAATAAATCGATCTTTTACAGCAAAAAACCAGAAGAACTCAAGGTATGCCAAAACTTATTTAGATTTAGAGTGCCAAAGCTATGGATTAAAGAGTATTTTCGTTTTCTTCAAAATAATTTACTCGTACAATATGATCAAAACCAAATATTTTCAAAATAAAACAGTCTCATCCTACTCATGGAGATGCTCAGTCGAACATCTTATCAATTTCATAAGATGTTCGGCTGAGCATCTCCAGGCGCCCATAACAGGCGCCCGCAATATCAAGTTTATATAAATGTGCATATATATTTTAGGGGTCCTAATTTGTTTTCGGAAGTGACGACCAAAAAATAAAGATAGATTGAGATAATTATTTGACAGAAGTAAGAAGGAAGTATGTATGAGGAAAGGAAAAACGAAACATGTAAAGGACTTTGGTAGTAGATTCCCTTAATCAGTGTTAGTCTTTTTGTTTATAGATTTATTTTGTATAATAAGAGAGTCAATGTTTAGATATAAAAGTTACATTTAATATTATTAATTTTCCTCCTTTTAACCAGGAAGGAATAGGATTACAGTTCGACGGATCTGTATACCCCTTCAACTATGAGCCATAGTGCTAAGACTGATATCAGGAGTTTGATCAAACGAAATGGACCAAATGTTTAAAGTATTGTCATAATTTTCCAGAAAATGAATGAAGAGCGCAAGTGTGATTTTAATCGCAGCTCTTAAGAATGTTTAAAGAAAATGTTTCCAGGATTGATTCATGTTTTATGCTTTCGTACTTATCTTAGATTTCATACTTATGTTTACGCTTGTTTGTTCATAAGCGTAATACCAGTTCAGACTCCAGTATGCATTAGTTCAAGAACGATTGTACTATTTGCTTTTGTTATTCCAGATTTTACCTGCTGGGCCTTTGGCTTACTAGTTTATATTGAGTGCAGGTAATTCACAGCAGGAAGATGGAGGGAAATGAACAGGATGGAAGGGATGTGTTTATCGTGGACAACAGAGTTCTTTACTTCCTTCTGTTTCTAAGTTTATAGCTTATTTTTTAGAACACTTTTGTATTGTACTGAATACTCTGATGTAAGTTTGTAACAAAACAAAATTTCCGAGTTTGTTATGTTTTCAACCAGACGTTATCACACTACGAGATGCATTATTGACATATGATATAGTTGCTCTCTTCATTTCCGCACCATTGCCTAAGTTATTCTAGATTTCTTATCTTCGAATGCGAAAAATTTTATTATTCTCGTTTCAACCCAGATAGTTAGTAACGATCCATTCTCCAACGTTTATAACTCTTGATTTTATTCAATTGAGACCCAAAACTTATAATTATTCCGTCAAGAAAATGAGGGTCGTTACAGTTGGTATCAGAGCATGGTCCTTGAGATAAACACACTTCCAGTCTGAGCAAATCTCTCCAACTTCTGCAAAACTTGTGAGTTTTACGTTCATGTTTTAGCATAGAGTAATCTCTCATATAGAATTGTGGTGGATTTGAACTACCCTTTTTCAGATATGTCAGGAAGAGGTAGAGGCAGAAGGAGTTTTGTCGAAGGAGATAGTGAATCAGAAGGCATAACTCTAGTCCTTGCTAATATGGCCCAACTTTTAGAACGTTTAGTTGATCAAACCTCTAATGGAAATGGTCATTCTTCGAGTAGAATGATTAGCAGAGAAGGTCCTCAAGAGAAATTTAGGAGACAACGACCTCAAGAATTTTCTGGCACTACTGATCCCCTGGTGGCAGAAAGTTGGATAAAATCCATGGAGGTGATATTCGATTATCTTCACTTAACAGAACTCGAGAGACCCCGGTGTGCAATTCTTACCTGGGATGAATTCAAGAGAGTTTTCTATGAGCAATATTTTACAGTTGATGTTCGAGAACAACTACAAAGTGAATTTCTAACCTTGAAGCAAGAAGGCATGGCGATGCGGGATTACATCCGCAAGTTCGAGCGAGGATGTTACTTTGTTCCATTGATAGGGACAAACGCAGATGCTAAACTTCGCCATTTTATTAATGGGTTGAAGCCCATGATCAAACATGATGTTAGACTGACTGAACCAGTAGATTACAAAGCAGCGGTAAACAAAGCTTTGAGGGCAGAGCAAGACTGGAAAGCGATTCCTAGCAGTGGAAATAGAACTCCATGTCCCGTTTGCAAGAAGAATCATAAGGGGCAGTGTCTTCAAGGACAGAATGTATGTTATACTTGTGGTAAGCCAGGCCACATGTCGAGAAGTTGTCCTCAGAAGCAACAACAGCAACAACAACAACAACTTATTACCAGCAGGGCATATGTGATGACTGCTGCTGAAGCACTAGCAGATACCACTTTGGTGACGGGTAAAATTTCTGTTGATAACTTGCCTACCGTAGCATTATTAGATTCTGGTGCAACGCATTCTTTTGTATCAGATATATTTTCTGAGAAATTACCTGTTAAACCAGTGGAAATAGAAGTAGGATATTGTGTTCAAACTCCTATAGGAGAAAATATAGTAACCAATCGAATGCTTCGAAATGTAGAGCTTGAATTGCAGGGTAATATTGTTTATGCAGATCTTATAGTATTACCTATGTTCGAATTTGACTTTATATTGGAATAGATTGGTTAGTGAAACACGAAGCTGTTATAGACTTTAAGCAAAGATCTGTCCTTATTAAGAAACCCGATGGAAGTTCATTTTCTTTCAAAGCTGGTAATTATGTGAAGACCCTTAAGCTAATATCAGCGATGAAAGCCCAGAAATGTTTAAGAAGTGGTTGTCAGAGATTTCTGGTAAATGTTATATCATTAGAACCTGAAAAGAAAAAGAAACTAGAACAAGTACATGTTGTAAGAGAATTCCCAGATATTTTTCCAGAAGATGTTTCAGGTTTACCTCCCATTCTAGAATTAGAATTTACTATTTATTTAGTACCAGAAGCCGCTCCAATTTCAAAGCCTCCCTATAGACTTGCTCCTAAGGAAATGAAAGAATTAAAAGATCAGATTCAAGAACTACTGGATAAAGGTTTCATTAGACACAGTACTTCCCCTTGGGGTGCACCAGTGCTTTTTGTCAAAAAGAAAGATGGGAGTATGCGTCTATGCATTGATTATAGGAAATTGAATAAACTAATGATTAAGAATAAGTATCATCTCCCTAGAATCGATGATTTATTTGATCAGTTAAGAGGAGCTGCTGTATTTTTGAAAATATATCTGAGATCAGGTTATCACCAGTTACGTGTAAAAGAATCAGATGTTTATAAGACCGCTTTCAGAACAAGATATGACCATTATGAGTTCTTAGTTACGCCTTTTGGAGTAACGAATGCGCCATCCGTATTTATGGACTTAATGAATCGAGTATTCCAACCTTATTTAGACAGATTTGTCATTGTGTTCATAGATGATATTTTGATTTACTCGAAGATCAGTGAAGAACATGAAGAACACCTTAGATAAATCTTGCAAATCTTACGAAATAAGCAGTTATTTGCAAAGTTTAGTAAGTGTGAATTCTGGATTGATAAAGTAGTATTCTTGGGTCACATTATTTCAAAGAATGGAATAGAAGTAGATCCTTCAAAGTAGAATATGTTCGAAACTGGCCTGTGCCTAATAATGTCACGGAAATTCGAAGTTTCCTAGGACTTGCAGGATATTATAGAAGATTCATAGAAGGATTTTCGAAGATTGCTGTTCCATTAACGGCCTTAACTAAAAAGAATGTGAAGTATGATTGGACTCTCAAATGCCAATCCAGTTTTGAGAAGTTGAAATATGCATTAGTTGAAGCCCCTGTTCTAGCGTTACCAACAGAGAAAGAGAATTTTGTGATTTACACTGATGCATCGAAGACAGGGTTGGGAGCTGTCTTAATGCAAGAAATAAAAGTAATTGCTTACGCTTCTAGGCAATTGAAGATACACGAGAAGAATTATCCTACGCATGACCTGGAATTAGCAGCAGTAGTTTTCGCTTTAAAGATTTGGAGACACTATCTTTACGGCGAGAAGTGCGAAATTTTTACAGACCATAAAAGCCTTAAGTATTTATTTACTCAGAAGGAATTAAACATGCGATAAAGAAGATGGCTTGAGTTGGTTAAAGATTACGATTGCGTAATTAGCTATCATCCGGGAAAAGCTAACGTAGTAGCAGATGCGTTAAGTAGAAGAAGCGTGGGGTTAGCGCAAATCTCAGTTCAGATTCCCCTGGCGTTAGAGATCAATCGATATACGTGGTTCGACAGAAACTTTGCCTACATCCAGTGTCAGACCCCGTGCTAATTACTAACAATTAACACATAATAAGCGCATAATCACGGAAGCTTAAAATCAGGGCTTAAAAATTTTTCGAAATACAATGGCCTGAACTTCAAATCATTCATTCAAAATATTCGATAATCAAAATAGAAGTTAGCTCAAACTCAATACCACAAGTAACCACATAACTCAATTCGACAAACCGATCCCCAAATACAATACAACACGGGACATCCCCCGGTTCAATACATATCATAAATAACTGAGACTCAGGGATGAGGGGATCGACCAGCTGAACTTCCACTCTGCCCAGCTTGGTTACCTAAAGCTCCTGCAAATGGGCACGCAGACCCAGCAAGAAAAAGCAGGAAACAAATACGAGGTCAAGCCTCAGTACGAAGAGCTATCAAAGCAGATAAACATGCAACATGCTACAAATCAATGCTATGAATGCATGAGGGCTATCAAGAAATCGGATAGCTAGACCAGTTTATCAACTGGCGACTCAAATCAGCCTCTATACCACAGTCTATCAACCGGGAAATCATCGGTCCGTGATCATCGGGGCCCGTCAGCCCATCACAGCTCGGTGGTAGACACTCGAATCCGGTAGTCACCACTCCGACGATAGCGTTGGACTTTTCGGGCACAACTCAACAGTCGTCCAGTCACAACGTGGCACCCAATCAGGTAATCAAATCAATCTGTCAATTAAGGCTCAAGATGTATGCATGAATGCCATTCAATATCCATGGTAGATGCATACAATTCATAATACGTGACAACAGAATGAAAAACTCAATCAATCCATCAATCTGTTCCACGTAAACACATAGCAGCAAACTCACGGTTTTCACAACATTGAAATATAAACATGTTCACGCTCAATACTGCTAAGGGCTGCTCAATCGTACCTTTCCTCTTCGAATTCCCTAACAGATTCTCAACAAAGACACGTCCAGCAACAACTCAAGCTTACTGCCTTTGAAGCTTCCTCGACAATTACCCTTCAAAATTCCTAGAAGCTTAAATCTGCCAAAGATACCTAATATCTTAGCTCAAACCAACGAAAGAAAGCTCACCCAAAGGATAGAAACGCACGGCGCAACTTACTGCTCAATTCAGTCGTTTCGCGTTCTCGCTCCAGCTCAACACAGCCTCCAAAATTGGTAGGAAAAGAAAGGTCTTCTCAAGAGGTTTCCAACGCTACCAAGAACTCGAAAAACGGAGGTCGGAATCAACGGCAAATCGCGATAGAAAGTGACGGTGAACAGTAGATCAACGAGGGTTAGAGAAGAAGAGATAAGATATGGCTGGTTCAAAAATATTTCTAAGTGTCGATCAACACTTCTATAAATACCTCTTCAATTCTCGCCTGCTGATTCACCAAGATCTATCGAAGAAATCAGCAGGAGTCTATCAGCAGCACTCTTCTCTTTCTTTTCGTAAAATTCAGCAGCAACGATTAAATAGACAATCGCATGCAAACACTTCAAAACGACACCGTTCTTACTTATCAAAACGACGCCGTAACAAACACCAGCTGACAACAGCTCTCGCCAGCACAAACGACCAAGAGCTGCTGACAGCTCTCTCTCTAATACAATCTATCTGCTGGTTGCGAGAAATAACACTAAACGACGACGCATCTACTAATCCAAACGACGTCATATTACATATGCAAGCAAGTCTGCTAACAGCTGATCTTCAAACACAAAGCTCCAAAACGCAGCGTTTCCACTTATTCAAACGACGCCGCTTTGACTAACACGCGTCACTTCCTCGTTCAACCTCACGCTACGCGCAATGTCTACCAGCAGCAACTACAATTCGCACCAAAACCAGCAGATCTTCACGCGTCACGCTGAAGTCACCATATCTGCTGATTCCAATTCCACCAGCAGGAGCTACAGTAACTTTGACCAGCGTTGACTTCACCAAAAATCGATATTTCTCATTCTTAAACTAACAATACAACTTTCGAATTCAGCAGAAACTTCAATCCTTTCGCAAATTCCTCAAAACACACGTGATTAATCCCAAATCCAATCAATTAATCACAATTCTAACTTCTCAATCCTCACATCCAGGGGAAGAAAAAATACCAGTATCTTTATTGATCACACTAACAATATCAATTACAATATCCTACAAAGATTTCTATCAAGCCTTGTTCCTTGATTGACATCACCCCTTTGTAGCTCTTTGTTTCTATATGTGTGTGTATCAAAGTGTTCTTGATGGAGAAGAGTTGGGTATTTCAGAAGAGTGTATATTCTAGTCCCTTTCAAGCCTTACGCCACTATCTTTTATATTCCAGTGTTGCTTCCTCTTATGGCTTCCGGTTATCCACTTTTCTTTCATCTTTTCATTTGTGCATATCTTCTTCAAGGAATGAAGGGTTATATTTCCCAACTATCCCAACCGACTGCTCCAGTAGCCTGTCATGGTTAGTTGTTGTCGATCTCATCTTTCCTCTTGTATGCCAACTTGTGTGTCACTCAACCCTTTTCCAACAATCTCCACCTTGACTCCAAGTTGGGTGTTCTCTTCCTCTACCCCTGCTTACCGATACTTCACCACCTTAACCATGTTCATGCAATGCACAAACTTGGAGTGTGGAAGTGGTTTGGTCATCATATCTGTCGGGTTGTCTTTGGTGTCAATATTCTTCATCTGCACTTCCCCCTTATCAATTATATCACTTACAAAATGCAGCTTAACATCTATGTGTTTGGACCTTTCGTGATAAACTTGGTGTTTTGTAAGATGGATGGCACTTTGGTTATCACAATTGATCAATATTGCACCTTGAGATATCCCCAATTCAGATACCATTTCCTTCAACCATAGAGCCTCATTGATTCCTTCCGATAGAGATGTATACTCGGCTTCTATGGTTAACATGGCTACCACTGATTTTAATGTTGCTTTTCAGCTAACTGCAGTACCAAAGAAATTGAATATGAAACCTGATAACGACTTTCTAGTGTCTATGTTCCCAGCAAATCTGAGTCCACATATCCCACAAGCGGATTGTTCATGTCCTTCTTTCTTTCAAACAGCGGCCCAATTTCCTGTGTGACTTTCAGGTATCTGAATATGCCTTCGAGAGCATGCCAGTGTGGTTAACCTGGATTTGACATACACCTCGAGATCACACTCATACTATGCGCTAACTTAGGTCTACTGCTCACCATCCCATACATCACGCTGCCCACATCACTGGCAAATGGTATCGTTTCCATGTGATTATTTTCTTCCTCCGTTATGGGTGATTGATCTTTCGAGAGTTTGAGAGCTTGTGGCAAAGGAATCAGACTTGGTTTCGCCTCATGCATCATATATCTGTGTAGTAATTTTGAAATATATGATCTTTGACACAAGGAGAGAGCGTTATTCTCCCTGTTCCTCTTAATTTTCATTCCTAGAATCCTCTTCGCTTCTCCCAACTGCTTCATTTCAAACTCAACCTTTTGACACTCTCAATGTTTGATTTATTGGTGCTGGCAAATAGCATATCATCTACTTATAATAGAAGGTAAGCTCTTCTTTCATTTCCTTCCTCACGTATGTAAACGCAGTTGTCATACTTGCACCTTTTGAAATCGATGCTCAACATAAATTCGTCGAAGCGCTTATACCATTGTCTCGGACTCTGTTTGAGTCCATAAAGGGACTTTCTGAGTAGACAGACTTTCCCCTTTTGATCCTTAGTGGCATTGCCCTCAGGTTGGTGCATATATATTGCTTCTTCCAGTTCTCCGCAAGAAAGCAGTCTTAACATCGAGCTGTTCAAGTTCAAGACTAGGATGAGCAACTAAGGCTAGCAACAACCTGATAGAGGAGTGTTTCGCTACAGGCGAGAAGATTTCCTCGTAGTCTATCCCTTCCCGTTGAGTATATCCTTTTGCAACTAGCCTCATTTTGAATTTGTGTCTCTTTTCTCCAGGCTCACTTTCCTTCACTTTATATACCCATTTGCATCCAATGACCCTCTACCCCACCGATTTTTCAACTAGACTCGAGGTATTGTTCTTAACTAGAGATTCCATCTCTTCATCCTTTGCCTGGATCCACTTGTCCCTGTTCTTTCCTGTGACAGCTTCTCTGCATGAGCTTGGTTCATCATGTTCTATTTTTTCAACTGTGGTCAGTGCATAGTGAACCATATCTGCATGTCCAAATCTACTATGCCACTTAACTTCCCTTCTTGCTCTGTCTGTGACCAAATTATATGAGTCCTGGTTCATTTCAGTTGGGCTCTCTTGATCTCCCTTTTCGAGGTCAGCTTCAGAGTGTCTTTGATCATTGAGGGTCTCATAAGCTTGCTCCACCTCAACCTGCATTTCATTCACAGTTTGTACATTTTCCTGTGATTCTGTTGTACTCATCTCATATCCCATCTTTGTCTCATAAAAAATGATGTCTCTTGTGTGAAAACACCTCGGGCCAGTAGGTTCTAAGTTCCATACTTTATATCATTTGACCCTTTCGGGATATCCAATGAATATACACCTCCTTGCTCTTGGTTCTAACTTATCTTGTTTGATATGTGCATATGTTAGACATCCAAAAATTCTCAGGTTCGAGTGATCAGCCGGCTTCCCGCTCCACAGTTCTATGGGAGTCTTGAATTCGATGGCACTGGAGGGACATCTATTTATTAGGTAGCATGCCGTTGTTACTGCTTCACCCCAAAACGTCTTTGGTAGCCCTGCATTTAATATCATGCATCGAACCCTTTCTAGGAGCGTGCGATTCATACGTTCAGCTAGGACATTTTGTTGTGGAGTACAAACGACAGTCATGTGCCTTGTGATCCCTTTTGAACTTCAAAGCTCCTTAAACTCATTTAATAGGTATTTTAGGTCATTATCAGTTCTAATACTTGAGATTATTTCCATCATATTTTCTGTCACCATCAACCATTCCCTGAACTTGGAGAGAGCCTCATCTTTGGTCTTGAGTATGAACACCACACTCTTCTTGAGAAGTCATCGATGATGGACATAAAATAACGTCCACCATCATGTGTTGGTGCTCCTGTTGGCCCCCATAAATCTGAATGGGAATATTCAAAAGGCCTTGATGTAACATGGGTTGCCTTTGTGAACTTGACGCTTTTTGATTTTCCAAGTATACATTACTCACATTGGTCCAGGCTGAGAACTTGATCTCCATGAAGAAGGTTTTGTTTAGAGAGGTGTATAAGCCCATGTTCACTAACGTGACCCAGTCTGAGATGCCATAGCTTAGAGGCATCTGTTGAGCGATGGACAAAATCTGAGCTTCCAATTATTGTGCTCCGTTGCAAGAAATACAGAGATTGTTTCCTGAGGCCTCTCATAACCACCATTGATCCCTTTTGAATCTTCATCACACCATTTTCTGCATTGAAGGTATATCTATCTTGATCTAGACATCTAGTGTTCCTACAGATATCAGATTCCTCTTTAGTTCTGGGACATATCTGACCTCTCTCAATAATATGTCCACTCCATTAAACATCTTGATTATGATTGAGCCAACTCCCTTCACTTTTACATGACATGTTGTTTCCCAATAATACTACCCCCTCGTCAGTTCCTGCATATGTCTCAAACCATGACCTTGTGGGACACATGTGAAACGAGCACCACGAGTCAATGATCCAGTCTGTACAATTGTCTTGATCTGTAATTACAAGGACTTCAACTAAATTATACCCATCAAAAAGAAAAGCTGATTCTCCATTTTCTTTTGGTTTTTCGATATGTTTCCTTTTCCTGTGAGGGCAATCCTTCTTCAAACGTCCTTCTTTGTGACAGTGAAAGCACTTGTACTTAGGTCCATCTTTTGATTTTGATTTGTTTCTTTCTCTTTAAGTGATCTTTTCTCGGGTCTCCCCCGGATAGAGAGTCCTTCTCCTTGTTTTTTTCCATTCAATTGGATCCTTTTTTGTAACTCTTTTGGCTTGAATTGCTGATTGTACCTCTCCAGAGATATCGTTTGCTATCTTCCATACATCATGACATCAATAGGTTCTCATATGAATATGGGAGAGAATTTAGAAGGATCAGAGCCATATCGTCATCTTCCATCTTGACATCTATGTTTTCCAGGTCATCAAGAATCTTGATGAATTTGTCAACTTGTTGAGATATACTCCTGTCATCTCCAATCTTGAAAGAATAGAGACGTTGTTTCATGTACAGTCGATTGGCGAGGGATTTAGTCATGTATAGTTTCTCGAGTTTGGCAGCCGATGTTTCTTTGGAGACTTCCTTGAGAGGTTTGTCTCCCTGGCATAGGATTATGACAGAAAGAGCCTTCGCCATTATCTGGACTTTTTCTTTGGCATCACCTGGGATTTCTACATCTCCTTTCAAGGCTTCCACTAGACCTTGTTGAATCATTATTGCTCGCATCTTGATTCTCCATAGGGGCAAAATCGTTGGTGCCGGTGAATTTTTCAATATCAAACTTCATGGTGCCCATTTCTTGATCATAATCTGTCGTGGCCTTCGTTGCCCACGGGCAGCGCCACTTGTTGAATATCGAAGAACACAATGGACAAGAAAAAGTGAAAACAAGAGAGCGAGTCTACGTGGTTCGGCAGAAACTTTGCCTATATCCACGGGAAGAAAAAACACCAGTATCTTTATTGATCACACTCTCACAATATCAATTACAACATCCTACGAAGATTTCAATCAAGCCTTGTACCTAGATTGACATCACCACTTTGTAGCTCTCTGTTTCTATCCGTGTGTGTATCAAAGTGTGTTCTTGATGGAGAAGATTTGGGTATTTCAGAAGAGTGTATATTCTAGTCTCTTTCAAGCCTTACGCCACTGTCTTTTATATTCTAATGTTGTTTCCTCTTATGGCTTCCGGTAACCCACTTTTCTTTCTTCTTTTCACTTCCGGTGTGCATATCTTCTTTAAGGAATGCGGGGTTATATTTCCCAACTATCCCAACCGACTATTCCAGTAGCCTGTCATGGTTAGTTGTTGTTGATCTCATCCTTCCTCTTGTATGCCAACTTGTGAGTCGCTCAACCCTTTTCCAACAATTTTCTAATCATCAGCTATAAACCGATCACCTCTATTTATTACATATTGGTGTTAATATAGCTTTTCTTAAAAAAAAAAACATATTTGAGTTTCTTTGTCCTATTTTGTATGCAAAGATATGAAACTTTTTTAACTTGATAAAAAAATTTAAAACGTGTTCTACAGTAAGAGGAATTAAGAGTAATGACATTAGATAATTTAATTAATATATAATGGAATAAATATGTAAAACAAAATTTATATAAATTTGTTCCCGAATAAATGCGATTCACGCATGCATTAAAAAGTTCATATAAAATAAGTAAAATAAATAATTTTAGAAATTAAAATCATAATTTGTAGTTTTCAAATTGCATATGACTATATGAGACATGGACGGATACAGAATTTAGAAAAAAGAAAAAAAAAAGGTGGAGAATAATAGTATTGGGCTTTCATGTGGTCCGCGTTCGGCTCTTCTAGGGAGACAAAGTAGATCCAAACGTCCTTTTCTCTAGTGATCCTTTTTAAGAATAATTTTTATGGACCTCTAAACTATAAACATGAATTGTAATTCTCTCTCTCTCTCTCTGTTGTTTTTTTGGGATATTCATAAATTAATTAATATTTCGTGGCAATAAGTGTCTATATATAAATGTTTGGGTATTTCTAATAAAATCTTACGTGAGGTAATTTCAATTTTATTCCGTTCATATTTTCCCCAAAATGCTATTATGCTTGAAAAATGAAAAAAGGGCCAATTGGAAAAAAAAGAGGAATTTTTTTGGCCACGAGGATTATATTTTCCTACAACGAGTGAGTAAGCTATTGTTTTACATGGATTTGCGGGTAAGTCTTTTTCTCTAAGGATTTTGTAGAAACTAAATTTTTTTCGAATATTTACCCCGTGTCAGCCAACATGCTTGCTACCTTATAATATCGTAGAGAAGACCATATTTGTCTTAACATGAAATATTAAATACACTCATATGGAACATCGAATGATATTAAGAGAGTAAATAGAGAGCCCCTCTTATTCTTTCTTGTTAATTAGATTAACACGATTGAGTTTGTTGAAAATATGCGGTTTTTGATGTAACTGTAAGAAGCAATAATCTTCAACCACTATGACTTTTTTGTTGAAAAGTCAATTAATCCCTCTTGCTTTCATTCTTATCTTTTACTTGTTCATCCCCCAACCCACCAATTTCACCAAAACTTTTGCCAGTTTGGAATCAACACAAATTTTTTTTAAAAATTTTAAAAAATTTAAATCATTGAAAAATTAGTCGACTTAGTGGCTACTTCAATCCTTAAATTATTCATGCACGGTGCCTGGTCACACAAGATAAACTGAATATAATAATAATAAACATACTAGTGATTGTAATAAATAAACGCGATGTAAAAGTATTAATTTTGTTATTAAAACTTCAAAAGTCCAACTCGAATAAAAAAAACCTTGTTATTCGATTTTGAGTCGAGCCAAGTCGATGAATCGAATACATATGTATCTCGACATGTCATTTTCAAAAGCTCTATACGGCTGCTCAAGCAGCCAAATGACAAATATTTGCTTAGGTACACAAAGAAGCTCTCCCATACATTTATTTCTTGGGTTCCATAAATAAATAAAAAAGCAAGAAAAATATATATATGGGAGTGAGGTAAGTTGTGGCTATCAAAGCCAGCTCAATATATACTCCCATCACTAGGAATCAAGATGCATAAGCAACGTGCATGGGTCCCCCAAACTCTACCTCCATAGAAACAGACATGAAAGTGACCATTTTTTATGAAATATGATTCAGTTATGGAAACGACGATCAGGTATCTGTTAATTTTATATTTTTGTTCCTGCCAAACCTTGGACCGAAGCTTGGGGAAACTGAAAATTAATTTGAGCTAGATTTCGATTTGAAGTAGGGTTAAAGAATATGACGAAACTGGTTTATTTTTTCATATATTTTGTCAAAAAAAAAAAACTTGAGAACTACTCCGTCGTGGCCGGCAACGTCGGCTTTATTCTTATATTCTTATTTTTTGAGTTTTGACTTAAAATTTATATTTTTGAACAATATATCTTTACTTTGATTGTACTATATCTCTAAATTATATAATCATGGCGTCTTACTATTTCGGTGGATCAATGAATTCATGAAATTTAGAGTCAAACTGTAATAAGAAGATAGGTGAGTCACAGCTAACTGCTGCCCTCAGAACTCCCTAATTTCTCACTAGCTAATTCCTTCCTCATAATTAAAACACATTAATGATACTTATTAATGCCTCTCCTATTCACGTTTCTTTCATTTTAGTCATTACCAATAGTTTCGTCGATCCTGATCAGAAGTCGTTCGCTCAGCATGGCTGAAAAGGTACGAAAAAGGAAAAATCTTGGAGCTTGGTTCTTCAATGATATACAAGATCAAGAATTTACATATATGCGTTTCCCCACGTCAATTCTCATTGTTCTCTGACGGTATTCGATTGCTTAATTCCCAAAACTTTATATATGAAACAGGTGACTATCATGGTGCTCAAGGTTGTTGATCTCCAGTGTTCTTGCTGCTACAGAAAGATCAAGAAAATTCTCTGCAAATTTCCCCGTGAGTATTGACCATTTCTTTTGTGAGTTGAATTTTTATTTGGATTTGGATCAGAAACTGAGTTGTATTGTGTGATGTAAATATTTTTGGGACAAGAGAAATTAGAGACCAGGTATATGATGAGAAAGCAAACACGGTGACCATCACGGTGGTATGCTGCGATCCGGAGAAAATTCGGGACAAATTGTGCTGCAAAGGTCACAAGGTTATTAAAAGCATCGAAATCAAAGAACCTCCTCCCAAGGTCAAGCCCAAGGAGCCCGAGAAGCCCAAGGAGCCTGAGAAGCCCAAGGTACCCGAGAAGCCCAAGGAGCCGGAGAAGCCAAAGGAGCCCGAGAAGCCCAAGGTAATCGTGGTGGAAAAGCCCAAGGAGCCTGAGAAACCGAAGGTGGTGGTTGTGGTTGAGAAGCCTAAGGAGCCTGAGAAGCCGAAACCAAGTGGACCACCTCCAGTGGAAAAGCCCAAAGAAGCTCCGAAACCCGATCCACCAAGAATCCCTGAACCGGTATCGAACCCGCCTATTGGACCCGGACCAGTTATGGTCAATGGACTGCCGCCGCTTTACCCGTTTCCGACTTGCTGTGGCCAATGCTACGGCGGTTTTGATGGGGGGCCATGTCAGCGCGGTTACGGAGTTCCGCCGCCGCCACAACCGTCTTTTGACGGTTATTATGGGTATGGGTGCGGATACGGGTGCGGATATGGTTATGGCAGAGATTGCCAAAGGTTCAGCAGATGTGACTACTACCTGAGTGACGAGAATCCATCATCTTGCTCCATCATGTGAGGTGTGCTGGAGTCAGGTTTGGTTAGAGTTGTTATTTGTCTCATTTCAGGTAAATAACACAGAGAAAAGTGAATGAACATATGAATGTAACTGATCGAGATGCTGATATATTTGTATCGAATAATACTTGAGCAATGGTTCTTCAGAGGTTGGGTCTTGGGGTGGTATACTAAATGGGTGTGATTGGTGTCTACTGTAAGAATCTTCGGCGAGCGACGACTCTCGTGCTTGTGATATGCAAGTCAATAGTCATATTAAGATTTTTATTTAGGCATGCAAAATAAAAAGAAAAAAAGTTACGTATTGGAGTAACAAGAAATAGAAAAGAAAATTTAATTTAGCAATAAAGTTTAAAAGGTTTTGGGACCCAGATATCCACGACTTTCGGTGAAATCAAATTTTAAAAATGAAAAATCCTATTCTTTTCTTCTCATTCTCGTTTTTTTTTCTTGTTTTATAGTTTATTTTTAAATTTTAATTGGAAGCATAAGAGTATTATTACTAAACTTTTAGATTATTTTCAATAAAAAAGTGTTAAAATATACAAATATAAAAAAGTTAGGTTCTGGTTTAATTGATATGTTAATGTTTAATTCAATACATGATAAAGGCAAAATTAATTCAAAATTGGATACTATTTTGCAAATGAAACAATTGGTCAAAGTATAGTATAAAGAAAAGAAATAAGCAAAAAGTTAAATCGAAAACGTGATTTAGGGGTATTGAAACGATTAATCCTGGAACTCACTTGCCCTTTCTTTTCGTTTTTTTTTTTCTTATTTTGTTATTATAAAAAAAATATATTATTTCAAGTATAAATTTGATAAAAAAAAGAAAAAGAAAAAAACACAGAATGTCTTCTTCCTTAAGCTTAAATTCGACTGATCGAGAAGCTTGAGTGAGCAGATTTTGAACCATCTTGCCGGAGGTTTAGATCTTACACATAATTTATCGTTTTTTCATACCTCTTCAGTATCACATTCTCCAAGTTGTTTTTCAATTATTTTCAGCCTTTTCTTGAATAAGTGATACATGTGTTGGGTAGTATGCAGAAGAAACAGAGAGATTCAAGAGGTTTATATTTCTACTTTTTATTCTCTGCAACAAATAACTACTAAGTAGTCATATTTATACAGAATTCATATTTAATGATAGCACAAAATACAATATCACTTGACTT
The DNA here is from genome assembly GCA_001598015.1 of Dorcoceras hygrometricum. NCBI lineage: Eukaryota > Viridiplantae > Streptophyta > Magnoliopsida > Lamiales > Gesneriaceae > Dorcoceras > Dorcoceras hygrometricum. Next base: position 34,558 of record KQ987305.1, read on the forward strand.
CTAGAACTAGTCTAACTCCCATGACTCAACTTGAAAATATAAATTAATATTTTAACACCCTTGCTTAATTTGTAATTTTCAAGTGGTTCTTATGCTTCTCAAATTTCTCAAAGCTGACCGACTTTGTGAGAATGTCAGCTGGTTGTTCACTTGTGTTGATGTAGTCAATGCTTATTTCTTCCTTTCCAACCAAGTTTTTAATAAAATGATGACGAAGTTCTATGTGTTTTGAACGGGCATGGAACACGGGATTCTTCGTCATCGAGATAGCAGACTTGTTATCACAAAGAATTGTAGTTGGTTTTGCTTGCTTTAACTGCAAACCTTCCAACAGTCGTCGTAACCAAACTCCTTGACATGCAGCTTCAGTAATTGCTGTATATTCAGCTTCACAAGATGATAATGCAACTGTCTTCTGCTTTCTTGAACTCCAAGAGATTACATTTGAGCCAATACAGAAGATATAGCCAGAAGTACTTTTCCGATCATCAATGGATCCTGCCCAATCACTGTCCGAGTACCCAATGAGTATGCATTCTTCTTTTTTTTTTTTCATACAGAATACCTTGTTTCTTTGTTCCTTGAAGATATCGAAGTATCCTTTTGCGGCTGTGAAATGATTCTTGCTTGGTTTACTCATGAACCTGGATAAAACACTAACTGCAAATGCAATATCAGGCCTAGTGTGAGTAACATATATGAGAGACCCAACTAGACTTCTGAAAAGTGAGGAATCTGCTTGTTCATAACCATCATTTTCTTGCAATTTCTCATTCAACATCATCGGTGTCGAAACTGGTTTGCACCTTGCCATGTGAAATTTGTTCAGCAAATCTTCAATCTGTTTTTCTTGTGAAAGGAAGATTTTTCCTTTTCTTTGCTTAACTTGAATTCCCAGGAAATATTGCATCATCCCCAGATCTGTCATCTCAAAGTTGTTCATCATTTTCTTCTTAAAGTCTTCAACTTGATTCTCATTTGTTCCAAAATAAATCAAGTCATCAACATATAAACAAACAACGAGAAGATCATTATCATTCTTCTTGATGTAAAGAGAGGGTTCATTTGGACTTTTCTGAAATCCATTTTGACGAAAGTAATCGTTAATTTTATTGTTCCATGCTCGAGGGGCTTGCTTTAACCCATAAAGAGCCTTTCTAAGTCGATATACTTTATCCTCATTTCCTTTTATGACAAAGCCTTGAGGCTGCTCAACGTAGATCTCCTCATCAAGTTCACCATTCAAGAAGGCTGACTTCACATCTAACTGAAATACATTCAGCTCGAGTTGTGCTGCTATAGCAAGTGCTGTTCTGATTGTTTCAATCCTTGCCACTGGAGCAAAAGTTTCGTTAAAATCAATTCCAGGTTGTTGGGAATAGCCTTTTGCAACCAAGCGAGCTTTATGCTTATTTACTGAACCATCGTCATTGTATTTGGTTTTATAAATCCACTTCAAGCCAATGACATCGTTCTTGCTTGATAAATCCACAAGTTCCCAAGTCTTGTTCCTCTCAATGTTGTTAATTTCTTCTTTCATGGCATTGATCCAAACTGACTCCTTTGCTGCCTCTTGATAATTCTGTGGTTCACAACAAAAAAATGCAAGATCACAAGACTCATAAATATCAGCTAAACTTCGCACCCTTCTTGTCTTCATTTCAGAGTCATCTGAATCTTCATCACTTAGTTGGCTAGAGCTTGCTGGATTTTGAGAAACTAATGGTGAGGTCACTTCTTTCTGAAATACACCTTGAGCTCCTTGCCATTTCAACCACAGTTCGGTTTTTTCTTTCCGCAACTCCATTTTGCTGAGGACTCCGACTCACAGTCAGCTGCCTTTGAATTCCATTTTCCTTGCAGTATTGCAAGAATGGAGAGCTTATGTACTCTCCTCCACGATCTGTCCGAAGCATCTTCATTTTAAAATCACTTTGCCTTTCTGCTGCAGCTTTGAATTGAAGAAATACTGAAAAAGCCTCAGATTTTTCATGAAGAAAGTAGACCCACATCATTCTACTGTAATCATCAATGAATAGAATAAAATAACGTTTACCATTCATTGAAGGAGTTTGCACCGGACCACATATATCAGAGTGCACTAGCTCCAAAGGTGCCTTTGTCCTCCAAGACGTTTTTGGAAATGACATACGATGCATTTTCCATAGACACAGCCCTCACAAACATTTCTTTCATCTTTAATATCCGAAAGTCCAATCACCATATTCTTTTGCTTGAGAGTGAGCAGTCCATGTGTACTCAAGTGACCATATCTCAAATGCCACGGTGTAGAGGTATTCACAGATTCAGATTTAAAAGCAAATTGATTTTCATATGGTATAACAAGTGGAAATACCTTATTTGCACTCATTTGCACTTCAGCAATTAGAACATTGTTTTTCTTATCAATTATGCTGCCTTTTCCATCATCAAATGAGACTGAGTATCCATTATGCATAAGTTGACCCACACTCAAAAGATTTTGCGCTAAGTTAGGAACATAGAGAACGTCATTAAAAACTTCATAGTACCTCTTTTGGTGTAGACAGTGATGGTTCCTTTTCCTTCTGCATTTTGAATCTTTCCATCACCAAGCTTTACCTGAGTATTGAATCCAGTTTCAAGCTGCTTGAATAGATCACGGTTTCCTGTCATATGGTTGCTGCACCCGCTATCCAAATACCAAATATCCAAAGGCTCATGTTCCACATTTAAGCTGGTGTAGAATAGTTTTTCTTCATCATCTTCCTTTGTAAATTTTGCATCGGCAGTATTCCTTTTTTGATGCCAGCAATCACGCTGAGAATGGTTGGGAATTCTGCATCTTTTACACCTATACCGACAATCTTTAGATTGGTGATTTGGCTTTTTGCATATAATACAAGAAGGCCAATCATTGTTTTTTTGTGGCTGATCTTTCTTCTCCTCAAACCTTTTCCAGCTATCCTTGCTCTTATGTTCACCATTCTGAGTGTGAC